>VUQR01001472.1:13479-27950 GCA_015108515.1 Hemichromis elongatus | reverse complement strand
GGCTGAGCCACTTACCATCCCTCAAGTCCCCGATGAAGAGCTGGACGCCATGAAGGTCAAGATCTCACACCTCCGCAGCGAGATTCAAAGAGAGAAGGTATGGTAGATGTGCTCTAATCCAGATTTCTGCATGCAGATATTCAGAAGTTGATGTTTCTTCTAGTTGGACACATGCAGTAGTTTCACCGATATCTGTTTGGAAACTTAAACAAGATTTTTTCTTTTTTGGTTTCTCAGGCAGTCCAAATGTAGCAGTTACTTTCTTTCTCACAGTTATGAATAGGTTTTGCACGCTCTTCCAAATAAAGTCAAATGTTTTCACCTCCAGAGAGCCAACAAGGGTTCAAAAGTCATTGATCGCCTCCGGAAGAAGCTGTCTGAACAGGAGTCTTTGCTCCTGTTAACATCCCCAAGCATACCCCTCAGATTCTACAACAAGAATGGCAAGGTAATGATGCTTTCTATCCTAAACCACCACTGCTTTTATTTTATTAACAGCTCTCTCCCATCAGCTTCCCCTCACTGCTCCTTCTCCTCATTTTAATGGTTGCTGTTTTTATTATTTTTGTTTATTTTTGGGTTGATAACTAATGTTGTAACTACATACTTTCTTTATATGAGTGTGTATCAATTGCTGCATGACACCTTGCACAATTATGCTGGCTCAACGTGAGTGCATGACAGCAGGCATAAAGAGAGTGTGAATATTTGCCCATACAGACAGTGAATGCATTAAACAGTAACTGTCAGAGTTAATCACTGCTGTGATAGGAGGGGGGCTGGCTTTGTTATGCTATGTTGTAGCAGTTTGGTGGTTCAGATTTATATTATAAGGTCACTACCAAATGCAAATAACTGGTCACATTTATCTCTTGTGGAAACACGTGCAAGTGATCACATATTTAGGAAGCTCAGTGATAAGTGGTCACTGAGCGGTTTTTAATATGAAAATTATTTGACTCACCTGGTAGAGCCTTTGTCGCTGGGGAAAATCTGGACCTAAATCTTAAACAGCACTCTGTACTGATATCCTCTCAGAAATGTGAACTGAGGGGATATCATGTAGTAAAAATGGTTTCCCCTTCTTCCTGAACCGTTCCAGAAACTTAAAGGATGAACATGAACGTGCACTGAGCGATCGTGTCGGTCTTCCTTTTATTTCGTGACCATCTGTTCTTCTCTAAAGTCTCTCCGGGTTTTTATTTTCAGAGCTACAGTTTCCTGATTTCATCCGACTATGAACGTGCAGAGTGGAAGGAAATAATCAAGGAGCAGCAGAAGAAGTGTAAGTGTCCCAGAAAAGTGCTCAGTTAGGCTGGACCGGCTCGGTCATCTGAAGCACAGGATACTAAAATTTGAGGCTAAGAAACCAATGTTTTTTTGCGTTTTTTAGAAATACAGTGTGATTTACAATTGAAATATACTGTCTCCCCTCAAGGTTTTAAAACAGTTTCCCTGACGTCCATGGAGCTGCAGATGTTGACCAGCTCTTGTATAAAACTGCAAACTGTCCACCACATTCCACTTAGTATTAACAAAGAAGGTAGAGTGACTGTTTTTATTTTCTCCAAAATCATTTTGTTTTTTACAGACTTGTAAGTTCTCTTAAGTTACAGATATTCCTGAGTGCTTATGAGGCAGTTTTATTTACAGCCTTGGTTTGTCTGTGATTTTATTGGAAACCTTGACCCTTCCCATAATGTCCCCAGGAATAAAATAATCATTAATAATTGTGGGTAAATTGAGGATTGGTTTTAAACCCAGATGTTTAATACAGAGCACGTCCGTTTAATCTCTTCCTTCCTTTTCCCACTCTGTTCCAAAACAAGCAGAGATCGGCATGCTTTTCTATGCCTCCTAACTTTTTATTACTGTCTGCTCACTGACCGTTTTTCCAGAGGATGAATCCTCCGGTCTCTACGGGTTCCTGAATGTAATCGTCCACTCTGCCTCCGGCCTCAAACAGAGCTTAAGTGAGTCACTCACCTTCACCCACGCAACCTTTTAGTTCAGTTCAATTTTAATTTGTTCATAAGCAGCGGAAACTTTCAACCGTGAGTGTGTAATTGGATCCACAGGCTGAAATTTGTAGAAATTTGATTTGATTTATTTTTCTAGGGTAGCATCAAACATTCAACCTATTCCTTTGCAAATGTAATACATTCACAAAGACGACATGGTTTGCCTTCTAAATGTAAATTGGATTAAATCGTCTCCTCCCTGCCAGATCTCTACTGCACATTGGAGGTGGACTCCTTTGGGTTCTTTTCGAATAAAGCCAAGACGAGAGTGTATCGGTATACCAGTGAACCCAAATGGAATGAGGTAAACGATAAGCGTGCAGCTCAACATACACATACCTTCAAAGTTGGATTTGATGAAGTAAATTTGTAGTTGTGTCTGTGACATTATAAAGAGATTCAACCACATATACTGGTGCCTGCATTGAATCCTCAGTTGCACAGATCTTTCAAGGATTGCTCAACAGTGAACAGTCATATCAGTACATTTATTTAAGGAAGACTTACCTGCGCACATTTCCGCCTTAGCAAAGTTCATGCATACCACGTAGCTGACATCTGGTCTTTTAATCGTTCAGGCACCCATCTCTGAGTAGTTAAAAGATGTCTAAACAAATCCAAAGCATCTGGAGCCCCAGCAAGAATATAAAAAAACACACATATACTCCATATATGCATGGAAGCAGGCACACTTGCAAAAGCAAGAATGCATTAATGGCACAGCTGGGTGAAGCAAGAAAAGCTCTGAGACATAATCACAGGATCGGTTCATGTGTGGCAGGGTATTTTCCGTAGTGGACCCAATGACTCTTTGAAGATTTTGCCCAGCAAAGTGGAAATAATATTAACTAATGAAGAGCTGCTGGTGATGACGCACATCTGGCCAAAAGCTAAGTGAAAGAACATAGTGCGGGTCTTAAAAAATATGTGCAAAACATATACAGAATTTTCCCTTACATAATTACAGGAAGTGATGGTCAGCTGCGTGTTGCCGTTGGTCGTATCGATTAAAATGCAATGCAATCTCATGTGTCTTCTGCATTATCTTTATCTGCTGGCATCACTGAATTTAGATATTTCCGTCCTTTGCTTTCCTCAATAGTTTTTATTTATTTATTTTGTTTCTCTTTGTTCCCTGAAGGAGTTTGAAATCGAGCTGGAGGGCTCTCAGACCCTGAGGCTGCTCTGCTACGAAAAGAGCTACAACAAGACCAAGCAGAACAAAGAGGATGGAGACGGTACAGACCGCATCATGGGGAAAGGACAGATCCCGGTATGACATGACGTCACCCTCTTCTCAGCCGTGACCACCATGACTCATTGCTGATAAGCATTTATGCCACAATAGGTGCCACGTACTACATGATCAGTGAAGCTTGTTAGAGTAATATGTGACGGATAGGTAGAGGCTGGCTAAATGAAGTGAAGTTGTCTGCACTTTTAGGTGGCTGTCATTTTTTTTTTTAAAGAAAAATGTTAGAGTTAGTATAGTTGAAGTTACTTTGTAGCAGTTTAATGAAATGTTTCAAAGCTGTAGGTGCTCACTGATCCCTTTGCTGCCAGGCTTAGCTGTTTCAAATGTTTATCACCGCCCTGGGGAATGGGTAAGGCAGCAAATTCATCCTCCACAGAGGAAGTAAATATGAAGTCAGTACTATAAAGTATTCTCTCCATAATAATGCCAGACCCATAAAATTGCCATTATCCTGAGCCCATCTCACTAACCATAGCTTTATTGCAGATTTAGGTAGGCAGGAATTTGATCACCAAGGCAACCCCACCAGATATAGCAAAGTGTCACCTAGAAGATTAACAGAGACAAAGGCAAAAGCACGAAAAGGTGGCAAACTGGAGTCGTTTCTTTCATCCATTGCTACCAAAGCCGAGCCCTTTTTCTACTCCTCCATCAGCTTCAGTGTGTGTCTATGTGTGTACATGATTGGACATCGCTGTAAGCTTGTTTTGCTCTGTTTACCACAAACACGCACACACACTAATCTCCAGCTCATTTGCTCTCAAATAAGTAAAACAACCCCCCACACACACACAAAATAATAGCTGTAACCTTTTAGATGATTGTTATAAATACACTGGTGCAGCATTGCGTACATGTTATTTCATGGCGAATGCAAACACACGCATTACAGAGGACAGCGGTATTTAATCTGAGAATCCTGCATCCGTATTGGTTGGTGAAGTAGAAAAAGCTGTCTACACTAGGAGTTTCCAAACTCTGACTTACAGTCACGCACTCCACCTAGTGGCTCCTCTGGCGAGCCTCAGACACAATCCTATTTTGACAGATGATGTCACTTAAAAAAAATAAAATAAAAATAAAACTCACAGAGCTGTTGGAAAGTTACTCAGCAGGATTTTCACAAATCCAAGGCGGTGTTGCTGCTGTGTTCAGCAAAAGTCACGGTGGCTTATTGAATCTACGTTTTACTCTGCGGCTTTTTGAGTGTTTGATAACTCGTGTGCATGTTGAGATTAGAAAAAAAAAATGACACTTTAGTTTTGAGACTGGCTGGTATCTAGCATAGGAGTCAAGGACAACCTGATTTTAACCACTGAATGTAAAACTTTTTTTAGTCTGTAAACACCAAAATGAGGCAAAACATGGGCACTTAAGGAGTGACCTGATACCTGATAGATGAGTAATGAAGGCACATATAACATGATGTATTCTTGCTAGTGCAGTTTTTCCTGCATGTTCTCTCTCTCTTGTTATATTCAGATCAGCTGAATAACCTTACAATCAAAGTAAAATTAAAAAATGAAGTCTTCTTTTTATGATAATTTCACGTATAGCATCCAGATGCTGTAAGGGAAGATCAGTGGCTCAATCCCTGGCTTATCCAGTCTGCACGTTGCTGTATCCTTGGGCAAGATACTAAACCTCGATGCATCCATCTGAGGGTTAGCGTATGTGTGAGTGTTAAACAAAGTGCCGAGGCATAGAAAAAGCATGAGTATGATTGCATGTGTGACTGGGTGTGCTCAGTTAGGGTAAAAAAGCACTACATAAGTACCAGTCCATTTATATTTGCTTATTTTTCCATACTCTTTCCTAAACTTAAAGGTCACTGTAGCTCAGGAGGTAGAACAGATCATCTACCAATCACAAAGTCGTTCTCGGTGCGATGCCTGGCTGCCAAAGTATCCTTGGGCAAGATGCTAAACCCCAAAATGCTCATCAATGTGTCCATCGCAGTGTCGTTGTGTATGACTGTTAGATAAGCACTTGTATGCTTGAATTAAGTTGTATAAAGTGCTTTTTGTGCTCAAGGAGAGTAGAAAAGCACTGCATCTGTAATCCTTACACTAGTCCTTTCCTTTTTATTCTTCACCATAAACATCCTTCTTGCTTCATACATTTGATTTTTAAACGTATACATCCACACCTTGCATTCATGGATTGTATATAGTCCCGTTTCTTGTAAAAAAACAAAACAAAAAACTATTGTTTACCCTCATGTTGCAATGCTGGCTGAATTCCAGCTTTCATTATCATTCACTTGACCAGATCGCCAGCTTATTGGAAAATTCTATGTTTCCAAACAACCTTCAAGCCTCTAAAAGTCAGAGACGATAGTATCATGTTTGTGTCTGAAAGCTTTCAGGCCGGCGAGGATGCCAGCTCTTATGGCTTTGCTGTTTTTTAGTGGAATGTAATTCTTTATGGATAAATGGCTCAAACCATAGAGCACTCCAATCTCTACAGTTTGATTCAGTTGTGAGAAACATGATCCAGCTTTGCAGCCAACCAGATGGGGCTTATAGTAGGTAAACACACCCGGCTTGGGTAGACCGTGTATGAGCGTGTTTGTTGCGTTGTGTGAGTTGTGTTTGTTCGCACTCAGCCTTTATTGCCCCAGATGGCATGGCTCTTTGATCTAAGTGTAGTTGTTTGTAGAGATAGTACCTCTGAATAAATTATATTTGTTTATCGTGATTCTAAAAATATAGCAAAGGGTGTAGTGTGTCTGCAAATCACATTTCAAAACATTCTGCGACAGTTGATGCAATTATAACTTTACGCTCTGCTTTTCTGACATAACAGAGCAGCACAGTAAGTAGGACAACAGTATTTAAATATAGCTTTGACTTTTTAGGATCATCATAATAAGACAAATATCATCAATAATTTATAAAGCTGCAGTGGTTCCAAAACAAAATACCGAAATTATTCTTTAAATGGTAAAAAAGTAATAATTTTTTGATCCAGTTAGATCTAACAGTTCTAACAATGTAGAGTGTTACATGTAAACGAGCTGCAAAATGAATATTAGGTAAGTACATGAATATTATCAGCTTATTAAAGTAGTAGTTTCACAGTAAGCTGTCCTTATATCTGACATATTATTAGTTTGTTAATGCATAAGCAGCATTTTGCTTAAATGACTTTGACTAGTTACTAGCTTTGTCCCATGCTCTGTCAGAGGAAAAAATATGTCAAAATAAATGTTGCATAGTTTCGTTGTATTAAAAAAAAAAAATGGACCAAAATTCCTAAATATAAAAATATCTTCCACTGAGTATTCCTGTCAAATAAAGGTCTTTAAAGAACAGTGTTTAGCTTTGAAAGGTGTCCTGCAGGTTTTAGGTGCATCCTTGATTCAACACAACTGATTCAAATGGCTAAATTACCTCCTCAACGTGTCTTGGAGTTCTCCAGAGGCCTGGTAATGAACTAATCATTTGATTCAAGTGTATTGACCCAGGGTGAGATCTAAAACCTGCAGGACACCGGCCCTCGAGGACTGGAGTTCGACACCCAGTTTTAACCCTTTAAGACAACCTGTGTCTGGTTGGCTGCCATTTACAAACAGAAGAACAGAAGTGGGTGGGGCTTCTGTCCGCTCTCACTGAGATCATACAGATCTGGAAGATTGAAGCCTGAGCTTCTAATTTTTGACTTGCAGTGATTACTTGCATATATGCTGCTTCATTATTTGAACATTTCTCAATGTTCAGTATGAGTATCCTTCAGTATGAGCATTTATGTTTTATTTATTATGTTTCCTCCACTCAGCTTGATCCTCAGACTCTCCAAGGCAAAGACTGGCAGAGAACAGTTATTCCCATGAATGGGGTGAGTGGATCACACAAAATAAAGATATCGCATTATAAAATAAAGATTTTACTCCTGTATTACACTAACTGGCAGCTCTAATTTAGCTTTACATTTTGATCATAGTAGTATGCATTAATGAGAAATAGGAAGCGGATGAGATTCAGATTGTGTAAAAGTTTGACTTTTTTTTTTTTTTACTTTGATTTCTGTTTCTTCTCAGATTGAGATTAAACTGTCCATGAAGTTCACCAGCAGAGAGTTCAGCCTGAAGAGAATGCCCTCGGAGAAACCCTTGGGTGTGTTTGGAGTTAAGATCTCCACAGTGACCAAGTGAGTAAATAAATAAAGAGTGACTATTTGCCCACCAGCACTGTGAAACGTTCAGGTCATTATTATTTGTATTCTCCTCTGACATTTTTAGGGCTCGTTTCTGGATTATTTCAATGTGTGCTAATCTTTTTAATTTTCTTGATGCATATGCTACAATGTTCGAACTGGTAGTTTGTGTTTTTCCCCATATTGTACTCTAGAAATGTTTTTTAAAAAACTCCCCAGCTGAATGGACAGTTGCTCACAGTAATTATTCTGTAATCAGAATAAGCACAGCTATATTATTCCCTGTGCCAGGTGTCTCAGTTTTATCCCAAACTGTGGCAGACCGTCATGTTTTGGAGAATATGCCAGCAAATGACTGAAGTCAGTTGGACAGATGACATAGCATACTGTATATACAGTTGAAACAAATGTTATTTCAGACCCTCCTTTCTGATTCTTTTTTTGTGTTTTCATCCAGACGAGAGCGCTCCAAGGTGCCCTACATTGTCCGGCAGTGCCTAGAGGAGATTGAAAGGAGGGGCATGGAGGAGGTGGGCATCTACAGAGTGTCAGGAGTGGCCACTGACATCCAAGCCTTGAAGAATGCCTTTGACACCAGTAAGTATCACTGTCATCCATATACCTGATGATGTCTTTTGTTTTGGGGGTTTTATTTTGGCATATTTGTTGATCTTACACGTTGCATCATTTTAAAATGATGATCATTTATTAAGGGACAAAAGCCATCCAGACCTACTTGGACCTACATAAAGACATTTTGAAATACATGATCGTTGACTTCTATCAGTCTGGAAAAGGTTACAAAGCAATTTCTAAGGCTTTGGGACCACCGTTGGAGTCATTATCCTCAAATGGAGAGAACTTGGAACAGTGGTGAACCTTCCCGGGAGAGTCCGAGCTACCAAAATTACTCCAAGAGTGCATTGAGGACTCATCAAGTAGGTCACAGAAGAACCCAGAACAACATCTAATGAACTGCAGGCCTTACTTGCCTCAGTTAAGGTGGGAGTTCATGATTCAATAATAAAAACAAGACTGAGTAAAAATGGCATCTATGGAAGAGTTCCAAGACGAAAATCACTGCTCGTCTCGCGTTTGCGAAAAAAAACACACAAAGACAGTGCTTCTGGGAAAATATTCTGTGGACTGGCAGTCAAACATGGCGGTGGTAGTGTGATAGTCTGGGGCGGCTTTGCTGCTTCAGGACCTGGATGAATTACCATACTTTAAATTCCTGAAGGACAATGTCAGGCGATCATTTCATAACCCTAAAACTCAAGAGAAGTTGGGTCTGCAGCAGGATAATGATACAAAACACAACAGCAAGTTCACATTTGATTGTTTAAAAAAAACCAAAAAACGAAATGAAGGTTTTTGTTTTTTTTGGCCAAGTCAAAGTCCAGACTCAAACCAGATGCTTTGGGAAGATCTTAAGCAGGCTGTTCATCTGTGAAAGTCCTCCAATGTGGCTGACTTTGAATGAATCTGCGAAGCAGAGCGGGCTAAAATTCCTTCAGCCAAGGGTGACACAACTTTTTGTCAGGTGTAGGGTCTAGTTACTCTTTCAAATTTATGTATTAGCGAATAATAACAAAACTACTTTGCACTTTTAATTAGACCTTAACCTTTGGAGGCATGGCAACTGCTGTTTGTGCCGAGGGGTTTCCCAACGCCATGATTGCAAACCTCCAGTTTCAGGCTGCTCTCGTCTCTCCTGCAGATAACAAAGACGTGTCAGTGATGATGAGCGAGATGGATGTCAATGCCATCGCTGGGACCTTGAAGCTGTACTTCAGAGAGCTGCCGGAACCGCTCTTTACTGATGAGCTCTATCCCAATTTTGCAGGCGGCATCAGTAAGATACTGGCTTTGAGATTATCCCACACATGCGAGGTTTAAACTGCTTTATTTACAAGAAATGTATAAGCAACTGTATCTTTCCCTTGCCTCCTCTGCAGCCCTGTCTGACAGTGTTGCCAAAGAGAGCTGCATGCTGAACTTGCTGCTGTCACTGCCCGAGCCCAACCTGGTCACATTCCTTTTCCTTTTAGATCACTTAAAGAGGTATAAACAACTAAACACACAAGTACATGCATAGAAAGTAGACATGACTGCACATAGTAATGCGCATATAAAGAAAGACAAACTAAATTCAAGAATGTAAAACTTTATAGTTGATGCGTTGGGTGGCGATCACTCATGAGTGTGTTTTTAGATGGATTTTCTTTACATTTGTCTCCAAAACATTATCTAAATGTTAACATTGTTTTAAACTTGAGAGAGTTTATTGCATTATGTAAAATCCTTATGGTAGTATGCAGTATTCACTTCAGTGATTTTCTTTATCAATCTAGCTTTTGTGCTATTAGGTGCTTGCAAGTGCAAACTGCCTGACTGCAGACTGAATGGGAATGGTACTTTTAATGTCTTTATAGAATCAAAGCTTTTTCAGCATTGGTTGGCAATGTTATTGTTTTGTTATCATAAATCATTTAGCCTAAAAATTGGCCTACTACTACTATATCCAAGAGAAAGATTTCGGATAGTTTCATGCCTGTTTGCAAATTTAGAACCACAACATGTTATTGTAATTGAGGTAAAACAGAGAAATCCTCACACTGCAGAGGTTGTATTTAGCAGTCATCGCTCCACAGCCAACTTAAATGATAAACAGAATATCAGGATTGTCGGGCAGACTCATAATCCTTTTGTTGGTATTAAATGGATTTCTCTTTTAAATGAGACATTTAGTCTCAATGGGATTACCTGTATAATTAAAGGTTAGAGAAATAAAACATGTAAAAAAAAAGAAAAAAAAGAATGGAGAGGTGGAGGAGCGTGTGATTATTATTTCCAGGTGTGATGGAGTGTCTGTGGACAGTTATCCCGTTTTATCCCTGTTTAACTCTTCTGCTGCACTCACTGTAGCATCTCCATCTTGCTCACATTTGCACTCAGAGCAGTCCATCTCCATCCCTGCACATTAACATCACTCTTGTTCTGCATCTTTATTACTAATCTACTCAACTCTTCCTCTCCCCAGGGTGGCAGAGAAGGAGAGCATCAACAAGATGTCTCTCCATAATCTGGCAACCGTGTTCGGGCCGACCTTGCTAAGGCCCGCTGAGAAGGACAGCAAGATACCCGTTAACCCCACACAGCCCATCAGCATGGGGGACAGCTGGTCCCTGGAAGTGATGGCACAGGTAAGCCACGCAGTTTGTCATTCAGTCTCTTCCCTCTGCCGTTTTGTATTTGAATTTTCTGTAAAGGAGCTTGGCTCATTTTGATACTCAAATTTTTAAATTGCCCAATGCAGGTCCAGGTGTTGCTGTATTTCCTCCAGCTGGAGACGATCCCCACCCCAGACAGTAAACGACAGAGCATCCTCTTCTCCACTGAAGTATAGAGCTAACGCTGACTCTGACCACCGCTGTGTGAAAAAAGAGACGGACACTGGCTCAGAGCGAACCTCCTGTCGTGTGTTTTTTTATTTGACTGACTGTACTCCGCTCAGAAGGATTCGTCTCTGGTGATGCCTGTTGTGCTTGAACACAAGAGGGCGCCACTTGGCCTCCTAAGTACAGAGTATGTGAGGTCTTTGCCATTCCTATCTGTCATTACCTGTTAATTAGTATGATTTCATGTACCTCCAGTGTAATGCATCCACCACCTGGTTTTTGTTGGTCTCTGTGGTGAACCTTTAAAGCTTTTACACAGTTGTGGTTCATAAGTCAGGAAGTTCGAATGAACAAAATCGCACAGAACGAGTCGGGATTGTTGATTTTTCTGGAATGGGTTCGCCAACAAATCAGAATCTCCACGAACATTTAGGCATTGTTCTCTGTACGTTTTTATTTTGAACAATCGCAGGAAAAGCTGTTGCAAAATGTGTTTCTCCATCTCAAACGTTGCTTCGTGTCCAGCTGAGGAAAATCCTAAGTACGTCTTACATAATCTCAGTGCATTCTTTCAAACAACTGCAAACATTTGATGGAACTGAAAGTCAGCGCGTGGCTGTCGCCGTCATGCTGGCTTTTTCTTTTTTTTCTGTATCACAGGAAAGTCAACACCTGTATGTTAAAGTGTTTACAACGTAAACAAACCCGGTTGGAGTCGAACGCTACGGCTTGGTGATGTAAACCCAGCGATTTGTAATACACTGCAGTCTGAGTGCCTGCAGTTTTTCCGACCACAAAAGCAAGTTTCCTCTATTTGTGTTGTGTCTCAAAGTAGTCTTCGGCTTAAATGCACAGGAAGCAATATATTTTCTAACATAGGAATTGTCCGCGTTCATATCTTTGCTGACGAAATGTCCTTCGCATTGTAACATAGGACGTCTTGCCAAATCAATATGTTTGGTTTTTTTTTTGTTCGGAAAAAAGGAACCAGTTGTATTTACAGATAAAATACATGTACATAATCTTAAAGTTGTATTTTTCTTTTTTGGTTAACAGTATAATCATTGTTACTGTAATTTATTTTGGGGGCGTCGTGGAGAAATCGGTTTGTTTGTTTTTTTTCTATGTGAACTTTTATTTCTGTTTAAGAAAGTGGTAGGTTTTAGCCTTGACTTCAAGTCTTGCGATAATAAAGCAAGATTTAGCCTTGTTCTAATAGAAACTGCTCAGTTCTTCTATCAGTTCTTCATTTTGATATTGTTAATATTGTTATTATTAATATTATGGAGGTAACACACACTTTGTAGTTCATACTGTATGCTGCTGTCGAAAAGACTGAAGCTCTTTGACTGCTAGCTGGTCCTTATCAGGACATCTCCCATCCAGCGATCGCCTGTCTAGTGTAGACATTATGCAATGTCACGATACATCTCATACACACATGGCGTTGTCTTCTTTTGTAATCATTTAATCTGTGGCTGCAGATGTGCACTAATGCAATGTTAGAACTACTGTATTACCATTCAAGTGACCTGAGCACTCTGCGTTTATGTCCAGCGAACAGCGTATCTTTTGTCTTAAATGAAGAAATATTAATTTGGTTGCACACACACGGCAAAATGTCCTCCTAATTATTTGTCCACAACTCACTGGCCAAGTTAGAGACGAGCTCGTAATGTTTTTTGTTTTTTTTTCTGTATGATTGATTTAACATGCAGGCATGTTTTGTTAATTTTATTTCTGTGCGCTCCTGCTATTGCTGTGTTGTATCCATGATGTGGGATGTAGTTCGCGAGGATCTTTACCTGTTTTGTTTTTTTTCTAAAGATTTTTGTATCACTACTGCTAATACTGCTTACTTTTTATAGCCAATTTAAGGCTTGATATCATGACTGGCTGTAAAACCAATGAATGAGTTAAATGGATCTCTGATAAGGGTGAAGATGGAGTGGAAAAGCACACATGAGTAAATTATGATGGAAAACGCAGTTTTTGCATTCGGATACAGACGAGCCCTCTAAATGTCACATTTACTCTCGCTTTGCCCGCGCGGCGTCTCAAAGACATTTTTCTTGCCTGTACTCGTGTAGGTTGTGAGGGGCAGAATGCACCACCACCAGTCCTTTATTCATTATTACACTTGTTACCTGTACAGCCAGTCCTAATTGCCAGCTCTACTCTACCCTATCGTGCCTCGACACTTACGCTTTTGTTTAGCGCCCGTGGGCCTCTGAATGTCAGCGATTGTGCTGACTGTGAAAACGTTCGTTCTCCCGTTGCCTTTGGTGAGGACACCAACGCATCGTTCATCTCACTGACGACTAAGACAGGACCTTAAGCTTAAGCGTGGTCTTAGCTCATACTCTCAGCTCCATGCCTGTCCTACCTGCCACCTTCATTTGACTGTGATGCACAAAATGTTAAAAGAGAAACTGTGTTAACGTCGGTCTTTTTAGGGCAATGGATCAAAACATTTTCCCCAAGTCCACCTATTTTATTTCCTTAAGTTTTATATCCTATATTTTTATTTATTTATGCTTTTGCACAGTCTGTATCTATTTATTTAAGGTATTGCCATCTAAAGCTAAATTAATGTTCAAAAACTGTCTTTATCTGGTGTGCTTTCTTTGGGAAAATTTTACGTCTTAGAGTTACAACTGTTTGTCTCTATTTGGCCCCGACTATGTAGAACTGCAGTCATTTTTCCAAGTCTCAGTTCCTGCATTGTCGGTTTACCATTAGTTGTTTGTGTTGAACAACAGACTGGCCACTGTGATTGTCTAGCTAATAGGAAGTGCAGGTTCTTCTCAATTTAAAAGGTAGATTCTGTAGTTCCTGGAACTCAAACTCCTCCTACTTTTTCCATAGAGTTGTATAACGTGTATAATACTAGAGTATGCATAATCTGGTTTCTCTTTTATTTATTGTGGAGTCTGCTGATCGTTGAGGATTGAGGCAGTACATCTCTAGTCTCTTTGAAAATCCAAAACTGTCAATACAGTATGTGGTAGAGGAGAAAAGTCTTATATTACTCTAAATCTGCATTGTTTTGGTTTGTTGATTGTCACCGTAAATGCATGTACCATCCATAATACAGTTCCCTCCACGACCTCAGTCCCAGCCGAGGAAAAAAAAAAAGGTTTGATTTTTCTGAGTAGTCTGATCATATAATGCATATTCTTCTATATGAAACTTCCAAATCTCTCGCATTTACTGTACACGACACTGCTATTTCTCACAGCATTTTCATAGCACAACAGTGACCCTCTGCTGCCACTTCTTCAACAACATGCTGCCATTAAATTAGGCTTGTTCAAAAAGTATTCTTTTGCGTTATTGAGCATATAACGATGTAAAGGTGAGGATGAGACTTGGTGACCAACAACACATTTTTTATTCCTCAACTTTTGACTCTTGTTCCTGTTAAATATTCAATGTTCTGCTTGTAGAACTGTAAAAAGGAATAATAAAAAAAAAGGAATACTGTACTCTGAGGGCAAACATGTTTGGAAGGCATTTGCGGCCTATGTTTGTACACAAAATGCTAAATAAAATCTCCTGTATCTAAACAAAATTCACCCATCCCCCCCCCCCCCCTTTTTAAAATTAAAAAAAAAAAAAAAATAATCACAAAAA
>VUQR01001471.1:5056-17436 GCA_015108515.1 Hemichromis elongatus | reverse complement strand
TTAATTATTTTATTTATTTTTATTTTGGAAATGAACTCGTGCTAACACGACTTTTCTTTTCATCCAGGTCATGTTGAGGCTTGTATTGGGTGGTGGTGGTCCCCATCTTTAAGAAAGGCGACCGGAGGGTGTGTTCCAACTACAGGGGAATCACACTCCTCAGCCTCCCTGGGAAAGTCTATGCCAGGGTGCTAGAGAGGAGAGTTCGTCTGTTAGTTGAACCTCAGATACAGGAGGAACAAATGCGGTTTTCGTCCTGGTCGTGGAACACTGGACCAGCTCTTTATTCTCTCGAGGATACTCGAGGGTGCATGGGAGTTTGCCCAACCAGTCTACATGTGTTTTGGGGACTTGGAGAAGGCATTCGACTGTGTCCCTCGGGGGGTCCTGTGGTGGGTGCTTCGGGAGTATGGGGTGTCTGGCCCATTGCTATGGGCCATTCAGTCATTCATATGACCGTTGCCAGAGCTTGGTCCGTATAGCCGACAATAAGTCGAACTTGTTCTGGGTG
This sequence comes from Hemichromis elongatus, assembly GCA_015108515.1. Taxonomy (NCBI): domain Eukaryota; kingdom Metazoa; phylum Chordata; class Actinopteri; order Cichliformes; family Cichlidae; genus Hemichromis; species Hemichromis elongatus. The sequence continues at coordinate 16,925 of VUQR01001471.1, read as the reverse complement.
GGTGATGGGCTCCGCCAAGGCTGCCCTTTGTCACCGATTCTGTGCATAATTTTTATGGACCCAGGACACGCTGGAGAGATTATATCTCTCGGCTGGCCTGGGAACGCCTTGGTGTTCCCCTGGATAAGCTGGAGGAGGTGGCTGGGGAGAGGGAGGTCTGGGCTTCTCTGCTTAGGCTGCTGCCCCCGCGACCCGGCCCTGGATAAGCGGAAGAAAATGGATGGATGGATGGAAATGTTGCTGTTGTCAAATTGAGCTCCGTTTAGTTTATGTGAAATTTATCCATGCATCCTTATCATCTATGTATGGGTGAAATGAACAGATACGGTCAACTGCTAATTATTGCGGAGTCATAGACAATAAGCTAATAAAATACTAGATAGAGCTTACTGTCCAAAAATGAAGCACTTTATTTAATAGTTTTTATCATATATTGATCAGAGCTGGGCTTTTATTCAGTCATTAACATGAGGTCACGAGAGCGAATGGCTCTGCTTTTTTGATTTGGCAGATTTTTACCACAGATGTCCTTCCTGACACAATTCCCTTCCCAATGGATTTGTGTCTTTTCCTGGTCTCAAATCAGTATCTGTATCTAGTGTAACCAACTAAACTTTGGAGTCGCATGTATTGATCTGATAATTCCTTGCCCTGAAGGCCACCACCAAAAGCAAATATACGGCTAAGACAACCGCTATCTTTGGACACCGACTAGCAGTAGTACTTTCTGTTATGTTTAAGGCCTGCTACGTAGAACACAACGAGTTGGTGTTCATCAGTAATTAGTAGGGGTGATCTCTGCCTATACAGCTTACCAGGGCTTCCCTTGGAAAAACCCACAACCTGTTACTCAAACAACATTGTTACGGATATATATTGAGGTGTCAAACCGGGTCATTAAGAGTAGCACCAGGCTGTAAACATGTTTTTTTTTGGGGGGGGGGGTTTATGCTGGTAAGCTGGCTATTTTATGATATGGAGGTCTTTTGGGTTTGGCTTGCTTTTAGAGTCAGCCTCAAGTGGCCAGAGAAGGAACTGGCAGGGACATTGTTGTTATTCCCATGCTGTTCCAAAGGCTGCCATATTAAAATATCCATAGATGTTGTAATTTCAACAAATCAAATTTGCAAAAACAGCTGTAATTTGATCTTTGGACCAGCAGTTATGAATTATATAATTCAGTATAATGTGAGACACTAAAAGGAGAGTTTCCCTGCCAGCCAATGTCAAGTGCTGCTGGAAAATGAAGAAAAGTTTTTAATTAAGAAAAAGCTCCAAGAAGGAGGCACAGGCCTAGGCAGTGACAATCAGCTCTTAGAATCATTTTTATTGTCCTATTAATCTGTCAATATTTTTATAATCAAAGGTGACATCTTCAAATACTCCATTTGTAATATTATTAAACAAAGGGACTGTAAGTCATTACACTTTAGAAGCTGAAAATAACACACTTTTAATTTTTGGAATACGTGACATACATAGACGACGTCAAACATTGTTTTTTGTGAGTTTGTTATTTATGGTTCAGGTTGAAAAATGAAACCTCCATTTCTTGGCCAAATGAAATCCTTTTTGTTTCATGTAGAGTAATCACGCTAAAAGCAAAGCTTGTTATTCTTATTGTAGCAAAGATGACATTCTAGAAATGAGGGGCTTGTATTTAACAACAACTGTATGCACATACGCTGGTTGGTTTGACTTGCAGTTACGGTGAGTGGGTAATGTGAAATAAAATTTTGTTATTATAGCCATCTATGCTGTAATTATGACCTTTTTATTTTAACTTAAACGTACTGCAGGTATGAATACTCTGAAATGATCCGAGCATATCTGGGTTTAGTCACACAGGAAACTGCCTGGAGGACTGTCAAGAAAATAATCACTCCTTAATAGTCAACTCCTTAATGCTGTCTTTCTCATAAGTCACATTTAGCTGTAGATAATCTCTCTTCCATAGAGTTCATTTAGGCTCATTCTAACCTCAAATCAACTGCTGAAATTAAATATTTACACCTGAATTGCATCCACATGGACTCTCTGGAGTGATATGAGCTCACTGTAAATTAACTCATTAAATGAATGCTGTTAAAGTTGACGGTGGATATTTATATGAAGAGGCAAAGGGCACAAGTGATAGGAGAGGCTACAGTGTTGATTCAAATATGGTTTTATATGCTCTAGTATTTAGAAGAACCTCTAAGAATTATTCATTTCTGCGTTAGATACAACATTTATATAGCTGAACACAATGTCAATGTTTGTTCAGTTTGTCAGTATGAGCTATGTTACTGCTGAAAACTGGTTGGAGACAATTAATGTTCTACAATAAGGCGAACACTGGATTCAGATCAAAGCATGAAATTATTATGGCTTCTTGCTGGTTTAGCTCACTGGGTTGAGCTGGTGACCCATATTCTGCAAGGCTAACACAGAGACCTGAGTTAGAATCCACCCTAAAGCCTTTTACTGCATGTCTTTCTGTAAGCTTTCTAGTCTTTCTTCCCCTGTCCTATTGCAATAAAGGCTAAAAAGCCCCCAAAACAATTATGTCTTCTTAAAGCTGCTGGTGGGTATTAACCACAATGTTTTCTTTGGTAGTGATGTGTGGCATGCTTGATTATGGTATGCTGCTCCCAACACATTTTTAAAAACAAAAGGCTACTGGTGCTACTAACACTAAAATACAGTTTGAGGAAAATGGTGACTGGCACACGGCAAATGCTAAAAATGAAATTATGTGGAATAGGAATATATTTGCAATTCATGCACACAGACCCACCAACAGGAGTTCAACACTCTACTGTTCATAAAAATCCAAGACTGATATGAAAAAAAGTTCAGTTGCCAACCCAAAGACAACCAGTGAATCTTGCTTTGGTTCCCTCTGGAAACAGAAGCAGAGATGAGGTGCTGATTTTATAAACAATTTCAAGAGCTAACAAGAAAATCCAACCTGTCAGTTGGTCAGATGAACTCAGAGAAAGACTAAAGTCAATAAGATTCATCCTCAGCAACAACATGGATATCTGCGACACTGTGATCCATCGCATTCCTCTAACATAAAACCCCAAAATGCCATGAGAGCAACAGTGGAAAAGTTGATCTGACAGTGAACATTCCTGGAAACATGTTGGTTGTGTGACTAAAAATATACTTAAAGCTGGATATATATGACAAAGTGTTAAGAAGAGGATTTGTCAGAGTGTATCATTTGGCATGTGGTTCCACTTTTATTCATGTCACCTTATTTATAGTGCAAAAGATGCAAAAATGTCACAGATGTATCTTTCTAGTTTGTATTTGTTGAAAAAAAAGAAGGATTGTTGAACATTATGGTCTGTCCTTTGAAAGAAAGAAAGAGGAAAGTTAAGAAACCCTGACTCTAAGTGTGATTTTCTAGAAACTGATAACACAGGACACTCTCTTTTTTATATAGATAGCAACCACTGTTGAGTTACTACCCAATAATGTTTTATATTGTTATTTTAGGTACTTGTACCTTTGAAAAGTTTTCATAGAGATTTGAACATGTTATAACATCATGTAAAATATGCTTTACTAAAACTTTAATCTACTAAAACATTAATTAAAAAGTGCACAAACGCACTTGCTTAACATCATTCAGTAGTAACATTAACTCTTGGAGACTTTAAGGATTTGTCAATCATCTGGTTCTCAGCCTCACAATGTGTGCCATTTCTTCTTACTGATGCCATAATGTCATTCAGGAGAGTTGCTTAGTCACTTATGATGTCATAATAGCAGCAGTGATTGATTTTTGCCATAGAGTCATAGATGCTGTAATTGTTCCTAAGAATAAATTTCCAAAGTGGGCTCATTAATTAAGATGAAGTGAAATGACTCAGCTAGAATTTAATGGCTTAGCGAATCAAGCCCCAAAGAACAGTTGAATACATTTTGAATACTTGAAGAGCATTTGATTTATCTCAGCTTCATACAGGTGACACATTTGCTGTTGTAGCAGTTTAAGTGTCTGACAAAAGAAACAAACGCACTTCAATCATCTGAACTCTAAAGAGAGACTTTGGCTCAGAATGTACTCCAGGGGCAGATGTCGAGAGGCATGAAAATCAAATAGGGTGGCAAAATCAATGCCATTTCTTTACACATATGCAGGTGTTACATTTTGTAATATGCCTTATATATTATTAAAATATATCAAATGCAGTAAATATACACGTTTAATACAAACATAGTATGTAACCTTCTTGTTTTCTTTAGCCCACATAATTAAACATTTTAATTACTTAAAACATGTGGATTTTGATTTCATGTACTTTATAGTCTGTATAATAAATAAGTATATAGCCCAATAAGTATAAAATCTAGAAAGCTACATAGCATGAGGTGGTTCCGTTATCGATACAAGTCTAACTTAAGTTTCATAATCTTTTTTTATTAGAAATAATCAAATTGTTACATGCTTAAATTTACACAAAATGCCAGAAATCTGCACTGTTTTGAACAAAGTTTTTGCCAAAAATTGAAACCTAATTTTTCATGATTTATTGGATTAACCCTCAAGGATAGGCCATTTATTAGGCCATTTTTCCACTACTTTTAATCTTACATTTGTCTTTCACTTTTAAAAACTATTTGCTTTGTTTAGTATCATTTTTTTAGCACAATCTCACATGTCAGAATTTACAGTTATGTTTTCATCGACATGCTGTATTAGCACAATGGATCTAAATTAAATTATGATCTAAATACCCTCATTGTTTTGACACACAAAACAAAACAATGACTACACTACATACGCTTAAAGGGGCAAATCTTTCACATCGCAAAACTCACTATTGATATCTCTCTCTCTCTCTCTCTCTCTCTCTCTCTTGCTTGTTCTCTCTCGCCACCGTCAGTCAAATCGTTCCCCTCTTCCTAAACAACCAAATGTCACGTGTTGCCATATAGAATTTTGATTAATCAACATGGTACATTTTTCCACCAATAGGAAAGGTGTGGCTTCTTTTAGTTTAGTTTTTTTGCACTGTCTTTAGGAAATGCTGTTTTTACAGTTTGTTCCCACGCTAAACAAGATGATAGCATTTAGAAAAAAGCTTTGCATATATTTTTTTTTATTATAACTCTGGTTTTAGTGGCCTATCAATAAAATTGGTGTATAACTGGTATACAGTGTGAAGTTCAAACTTTCAACACAAGTTAAAATGGAGACTGACACAGACACAGATCATTATTAAGTTGATATTAAGCCTCAAAGACTGTATCAATTTCAAGCTACAACTATGGTCACTTCTGGCTTCAAAAACAGCACCAACTCATGGTGACTATGTCCAATTCCTTCTTTCTTTTAGCAACAACACTAAAACATTAAAAACTCTCTCTCACATACACACTTACATGGACTGTGGATAAATGAAATATAAAAAAAATATTAATAAAATATTTACAAGGCTGTTGCCCAGCAGCAAGAAAGTCCTGAGTTCAGTTCCACCATCTTTCTATGTGGAGTTTGCATGTTCTCCCTGTGTATGCGTGAGTACTCCGGCTTCTTCCCACAGTCCAAAGACATGCAGTTAGTGGGGATAGGTTAATTGGAAACTCTAAATTGTTCATAGGTGTGAATCTAAGTGCAAATGGTTGTCTGTGTCTATGTGTTAGCTCTGCGACAGTGAATGGATGGATGGATTTAAAATACAAGTGTTTGAGGACCTAAAGCTTTTGTTTCTCTTATGTCAGTACAAGCTGTGTTTTGGCATTAAAAAAGTGCCCTGTTCATAATAACAAAGAGCAGTAACAAGATGGCGTGTAAGAGGCGAAAACCCGACTCAGTCGTTGCATATGTATTTCTGGGAATTGCTTTCTGAAGGCACAAAATATAGAGAGGGGATATTTATATCCAGCATGCAAACTGATTTACTAATGTTTGCAATGTATTGCTAATTGCAACGATATTCAACACAGAAAAAAAAACATGCCTAAAAAAACATTCTAACAACAAAGTCAAGTTGTACAGTAGTGCTGAAAAGATGAGGAATGTCTGTAAGCGTGTCTTCAGGTGTAATTCAATCATTTTTCAAAGAGAACAAAAGAGTTTAAGAAAAAGGAGAACGGCATCACAATGTGCACTGTGAAATAATGCAGCACACAGCAAATTCTCTCAAGTCATGAAATTTACAGTTTATGAATCCTGGCACATCCTTTGTTCTGATTAGGGCCTCAGAACACTGTTTGTTTATAAAAAAAAAAAGGCAGGACAGCTCTGTAAAAGCAGATGTGTGAAGAAGTATTTGCTCTTATTAGAGAAAGGCTTCCATGCCGATCCACTGTGCTAAAGAAATTCAGCTTCTCGTGCATTAATAATATGCTATTCAAATTTTATTCAGTGTAATGAATAAAATAAACAATGTTACCTCTTCAGCTTCTTGAATACTCAGGGGTTGCAGTGTTGCTCGCTGACTTCCCAGAAGCAGGTTAATTTGGCTTAAAGTGGAACATCAATGTGTTTGTTTTAACCTAAAATTAGAAATGAAGAGTGTGGAGGGATGATTCAGTATGGTCATTACCTGTGATAACTCACAGTGACCTCTTGTCACAGAGTCCTACACAGAACAAAGGGTATGCTGAGAATGTTTCCCATAATTTCATTCTACACGTGAATGCTACCATTTTAATGAAGGCACAACTTTTCTAAATCAATCTGAATGCAGAGATCTAAAGTGTTTCAGCTGTAAGCAGTGTGGAACGGGATATTTCAAATCATTCGATCTTACAAATCCAAGTCTCTGTCTATGCTTTCAGACACCTGTTTCTAAGGCAAAAGTATGATCCTTTGTTGCTTACTGGGACTCTCTTTCCAGCCATTATCCCACTGAACACAAGAGTGAAAGACAATTTTATGCCCTGGACTGAGCCTCCTGAGGCTGAGGATGTGCAGGGACTTAAAAGAAAACCAGAAGTCAGACTCTTCTTCTTCATCTAAGCTGGGGAATGCTTTGTTACAGGGTGGCTCCTGCTCTGTTAGATAAAATACCTCATTCATAGCCTAACACATCCCTAAAAATACATTGTTATGAGCGTCAAAAACGTTAAAATGTTGCCCATCAATCACACAAATCACTACACCACTATGTACTGTGAGCTGCCACCTGTGGATCCTTTAGTGAATCCTCCTGTGATGGGAAAAAGGTTCAATACACAAAGCCGATAAATCTGATTTTAGGATAAACTACAACACTCTGTAAAAAAAAAATGATGTGTGACATTACCTCTTATTACCTCTTACCTCTGAAAGAGATAATATCACACATCAATATTTTTTTAGATGTTTTTAATATTTTGGGAACATTTGGTATTATTATATTTTAAGAAGGTTAGAGCAAATAGTGCATTTCTAACTCCACTTCATCCTTTATTCACTCTGTAAGCATATGACAACCTGTCTTTCTCTGGTCAGGCGTCTGATTTAACCACGAGGTGTGTGTTTGATCATCAAAAGTGGCAGCTGGCTCCCAGGGGTGCTCTTGAAATCAGCTCTGCCTGGGGCTTCCTGTTGGCTCAGTGCTATGACAATACACAGCCCTCTCATAAATGTGCCAGATCAAACAGAGCCTTTTGTTGTATGTTATTATGGGATGTAACATGTGAAGTGCATGAGAGCTGCCATTCATGGCTTTGGACTGAAGCTTCAGAGGTGAGAACAGTATTTGAGAGAAAAGCAGCATGAGAACTTGGATTAAGTCAAAGTGAGTTTCTTCTTCTTAAGGTCTGTTAATGAAACACGTGACTGATCCCCAGTTTTTTTTTTTTTGCTTTCAAATGCCACAGATACAGCAGGCCATATATGCACCAAGGCTGCAGTGATAGGTGACCTAGAATTTTTCTAATACATCCTTAGATGCAAAAAACAACAAAGAAAGGTGCCCACAACAAATTCACAACAACTTGCCTAATGTATTGTTGTAGTTTTTGTACAGTGATTTGGAACGAAAGCTCTCTGGGGTCATTACAAGTTGTTTTTTGGACTGTTTCTTTTTTTTATATTGTTCAGTCCAGTCAGACTGATTTCAGAGAAATGTTTTTGTTGTTTTTTAAATTTATTTTTCATTTTGTGAAAGACCAGGAAACACAAAGAAAAGGATGAGCTATCGCAAATTATGCAAAAAGTAGACTTAAAATCAGTGGAAAAGGTTTTATTGGGTGACATATGTGAAATGTCTGCTTTAAATCAATATGCACCTTATGAGGAGGTCAAAAGAGAGGTATAATAGTGATGTAGTCAAAACTGATGGAAAGCATCACAGTGGGAGTGAGTTTATTTGTCAGAATGACTGTGATCCCAAACATACAGCTAAATCCTCTGCCATGTTCACCAAGTAGTCACTTACTATGTGTGTCTGCACTGTGGTGCTGAGTAGTTTAAGTTTAAGAGCATTCAAGCTGAAAAAAAAATCAGCCTGATTCAGTGGAAAATGATTCCAGGACAGTCATAACAGTGAATGAAAATTGTAAAACTGATCTAAAACCGCTGTCTCAGATGCAGAAACCCACCAACATGCTTTCAGTCCTGTTTTCTTGTTTACTGTATTGTCCATCAGCAATGTTACGCAATAATGTTTTGGAATATTTAGGGCTTGATTGGTGTATTTTAATTGCATTCTGCTGGTGAAATCTCTTCCTTTGCAATTTAGCTGGAAAATTAACACTACTGGCTTATTTCAACAAACTAAACCCACCAAACTTGGATGTCAGTGCTGCCCTCATGCCTAATGTATTTGCTTATACCAATGTGCATTCTCTGTCAATATTTGTAATATAACAGATGTCAGGACTGACAAAGGAACATACTGGGGAGCAGTGGAGCCTAATTTCTCTTTCTAATTAGAAAAGTATTGAATGATGAACAGAGGTACCCTGTTTTCATCTAGTTGTGTTTGGTGTCTGGCTGCATGCATGAATAACCTTTTCAGTCTCTGAAGGACAGGAACAGTTTTAACCCAAGTTGAAATAACCAGACTTGACAACAGTATTTTTTAACTTTTCAAAAGTAAGTGTTGTCAAAGATCACTCCCATGTTTTTGCAGATAGCCACTATATCTTGTTTCTTTATATTAAGAAAATTTTGTTCCAGTCGTGTTTTAACATCCTCCAGGTCTTTAACAGAGATATGTTGTTGTGCCAGCTATCTGCATAAATGTGAAATGATGGCTCGTTTTTGGCTTTTTTTTTTGTAAACCTGTGGAAGCATACACCGCAAAGAGCAGCTGGGTTATGAATGGACACCTGACAAACCCCACGTGAGCAGAGAACTATGAGCCCAAGCCTGAGAAAAGAGATTAAAACCATTTCAGGGTGGTTACTTTAATTTCAATGCAGCCACCCATCTGAGAGATAAGGCTACAGTGATCCAGAGCATCAGAGGGAGCACTGATGTCTAAAAACACTAAAATGTCAGAATCCTCTAAGTCAGTAATCAATAAAAGGTTATTTAAGCTTTTAAAAGTCCAGTTTCAGTGCTATGAAGTGCTTTAAAACACTGAATCAGTGTATAATCTCAATCAGTTCTGAGGCTGCTTCTGTTCACTGTTCACAGTTAAGTTTAAGTAACACCAACACCATCTGCTCAAACTCTGCTGGATGTCGTTTGAAGTAATGTGAAAAAAACGCTCAACAAATCATGAAATTAAGTTGAGACCCAAACATGTCAAACATACTAGGATGTTGTTTTATTTCGAAATTTGTTCTATTCAGAGTGAAGGCCGATACCAAACCTTTCTAATTTTATTATAAAATAACTAAAAATAATCACAAACAAAATTACACTTAAAAAAATGAGATCAGACAAATAAATTGGAGCTTGTGACTACGTGCTTATTGGAACGTCAGTATCTCCTCTTCTCAGTACTGGCTGCTTCCAAGATGTGCTTCTTTATTAGACAGTAATTAAATTAATTAGTAATTTAATTAAAAATAAAATAAAATAATTTAAAAATAATATTCACTGTGAGCAGTTGACTCTTAAATCTACATATAAATTCTGAAGAAGAAGAAAAAGCTGTCTTACTACTTGGACTAGCTTTACCTTCATTAATTTGAACTCGGTTTCTTATATAACAAAAAAAACTAAAAACGTGAGTGTGTGTGTGTGCGCGCACCACCTTAATCTAAGCGTGACTGACATGCAGAATCTTCAGGTGTTTTTAATCAAAGTGAGTTCAAGGAGGCCACATACAGCACACAGCAGCACGCAGATCAATTCAGCTATGAATATTTGCAACAGAAACAACATCACATTCATCAGACCTCAGAGCAGAGTGACCCAGCTGAGTTCTTGATTATTCAAATATGATATATGAGTAATAGCGGGCATACTTCTTAAAGGTCTCAGTAATGTCTCCATGAGTCTGAACTTTATTGCAAGAATAAATTTCTTACCAGAGTCCTGAGCTGAAAAGAATCGTTGTGCCAATACCAGCGCAGCTACAATGAATTTTAAGGTCATTTGAAAGGGAAGGACTTTGGCTTGCTCGCTGCTGGCAGCCCGTCGATAACTTTGTTTTGTTCTTCATGATTTTCAGGACACATATGGTGTGTGTTATGGTTTAGACCTGTTTCTCCAGACCCATCAGCAATGCTGAGATCAAACAGCAAGCCAAAGAAGAACTCATTCTGCTGTGAAGGAACCCGCTCTCTGCTCCGGGTCCTGTGCACGAGCTGTGAGGGAAAGCAGATCAGTATGTAGCGATCTGTGAAAGTCACTTCATCAGTCAGCGCTGGTCCTGGGGGACACATTCTGGGCTGTACGTGTATAGAGTGGAGTGCAGCATGTGAAATAGTGGACATATGTTATTGCACTCAAGTGTGGGTGTGAATATGTATGACCGGTGTAATGTGAATATCAGAAAATAAGCAGAGGGTGTCCGTGTGTGCGTATCATGTTAACATCAGAGGCAGATCCCGCTGCTGCTCCACTGCTGCCTTGCATTAAAGTTCATTCTAGAGAAAACTATGCAACATCTGGAGAAGTCATCACACACACACACCATCATATGCACACACATATATCTCAGACAAGAGTCTTGGACTACATGTAAAATTCATAGAACCCTGAACGGTGTCTATAATAATCTCTATTGAAATCATTTGTGTGGATGTGAGCAGTAGCAGCAGCATGAACAGTAACTGCATGTGTGTCGGTCGTTCAGGTCATTTAAGTGGGGGAGGGCTGCTATTGGTGTGTCCGGTCTAAAGAGGCCAAAGAACATTGCCTTTAAAGAGGCTTAGAGTCTTTGCAGAGTAGATCCAGATGACAGAAAACAATAAGTCTATTTTCAGTGCTTCTACAAATTTTAGAAAATATCAGGAATTGAATTATTGTGGGAATCAGCTAATAAGGATAAAAAAAAAACTTATTTTAGTTAAATCTCTGTCTCCTTCAAGATGATCATCTTGTGTATGTTCAGGCAGCAGTCAGCACAGTTTAAATAACTCTTCTCTGTCTCCTCAGGTTCATCACTCTGTGATGGCTGCTGGATCTCCACCAGACCTCCTTCAAATTAAGGCCTAGTCCACACGTAGTCGGGGTTTTTCAAAAACGAATATCCGCCACTGAAAAAACTTGCGTCCACACCACCTCATTTTTAAAAACTTCGTCCACACGTAACGGCATAAGGGCATTGTTAAGCACATTCATTGACATGCCAGACCAGTAGGCGGCAGTAGTTCCCCGTATCCTATCCAGTCAGGTTAACTTTTTGCCTTCCTGCTCACGTTCAACAAAACATGTAACATGTAAAAACAAACAAGCAAAAAGCGCTTGGACAATTGATAACGCGAGCACAGCTCTGAGGACATCCATGCCATAGGTCAAACACAGGTCGCAAACCTG
>VUQR01001470.1:3734-27833 GCA_015108515.1 Hemichromis elongatus | reverse complement strand
AGGGGGGGAAGGTGCCTTTGCAGACTTCTTAAAATCCCTCTCAGCGGTCTCTTTAGGGGAGAAGGAGAAAAAAAAAACAACCGCAGTGGTCACGGCTAATGTTGCATCATCATCAAACATGTTTTTCTCTCCCTGTCTTGCAGCTCCTCTGGTGCAAGTGTGGTGGCCATCGACAACAAGATCGAGCAAGCAATGGTAGGTGACATTTTGTACCCTTTTAATTATAATTGTATGCATTTATTTTTAAACCATCCGCAGCCTGCTTTCTGCGCGTACTTGCAGCCCTGCGGTGTTATGTAACCCGAGCACCTACAGCGGTGAACTGGGCCCCTCCTGTCTTGTTGTTTTCGCGTTTTCTTGCACTGCCTGCAGGTTAGTGTGCACAGAGCTGCAGAAAGAGCACTGGAGACTGGAAAGAGCTTTCTAGAAATTAAGCTACAGATGCGTCAGAGGCTGTTGTTGTTGGGGGGTTTTGCGCTCTCGTGCACCTGCGGGTTTGCGGGGAAGCTTTCTGCTCTGTCGCCATTTGTACCGATGACCCTTCAGCTTGCTGGTAGCTCAGTGTGGGTCAGGCTAAGGTTCACACGCCCCCCTCCCCCTCTACATCCGCCCCTTCTCTCTCTCTAGTCTCAAAGTGTTGCTAGGCAAGCAGGAGCCTCCCCTCCGCGCAGTATAAATAACTCGGCCGCTGATTGGCTCCTCCCACTCCGGTGCAGGAACATTTTGTTCCCTAGCTGCTGCATATCAGGGCAGGGAGGAGGAGGAAGGAGGGTCGACCAAGGAGGAGATGCTCAGATTATTAAACCCAAATCCCCCTTCAGATCTGCTCTGCCTTCATCATCACCGTCATCGTCATCATGGGAATAATCTGTGAAGCTGTTTCTGCAAGAGTTCATGTCCCCCTTGTTTTCCTCCTGCTGAGACAGCTGGCAGGAGCCCCTGCAAGACTCATGCTAATTTAGCCTTTGCTGTGTCACACATTTCCCCCAGCAGCCTGTCAGTGTGTCCGTTTTCAATCATTTAGTCCTATTGGAGATGCCAAAACCTGCAAGTGTTTTCAATAGGTTTGCTTAAAAAAAAAAGAAAAGCGTTACGTAAGTTTATATAGCAGCGATTCACCAAAATAGCCACCCAAAGCCACTTAATGTCTCAGTGTAAACACTTTGGCACTACTTAGTCTTTTTTTTTTTAGTGCAGGTAATGAATGATCTGAAGTACAGCTGCGTGACACATGGCAGGTGCATGGAGACAAAACTTCACATTTGTAGTCCACTCATGGACTTCTTCTATCAGTGTGGTTTATCATCAAGATCATGAAAGATGCAAAACCTGACTGTGGGAAAATCTACATTAAACCATTTAAAGCCTGAACCGTGAAATAATTGCCAGAAAAAAAAAATTGTTTATTGATCCTTCTGACAATTTTTTAAACTTAAATAATAATTTGTATATATGGATTTTAATTTGTAATATTTGCTACATCCATTTTTGCTATCTATTGCTTCAAATTGTATTGTACAAACTATTCAAGTTTTTTTAGAGTGCACATCTGACACGTTCAGATCACCACGATGTAGTAGTCTCAAAATCTGTGCAACACATGATTTTGAAAGGGGTTAAGAAGCCTAAATTAATACAGCCATAATTGTTGATGGCTAAGATTTCTGTTGAACAACTAAGCAGTAAACATGAAATAATTTTGCTTCTAACTGGAAATATAAAGTGGAAAGAAGCACATTTGTAATTGTTGTTGTTGTGTAAGGAGCCCAGTCATTCTGGATGATTTACTCATTCTTTATCCCCTGCCCTCTTCCTCCAGGATCTGGTGAAGAGCCACCTGATGTACGCTGTGCGCGAAGAGGTGGAGGTGTTGAAGGAGCAGATCAAAGAGCTGATCGAGCGCAACACTCAGCTGGAGCAGGAGAACAATCTGCTCAAGACCCTGGCCAGCCCCGAGCAGATGGCTCAGTTCCAGGCTCAAGTCCAGACCAGCGGCTCTCCGACCGCCACCGCCCAACCTCCGGTCCCGGCCGGCCCCTCCACGCAGAGCTCCGGCACATCTGCGTAACCCAGACACTGGAGGGCCCTCTGATGATGACAGACCGGGGGGATGGAAGAAAGAAAATGAGGAGGAGGAGAAAGGAGTCTCGCCATACTGTGAACAGACTCTAGCACCAAGACTCTGCCAGCGTTTGGAGGAGCACACACTCAGACTCACTCGGAGGATGAACCACTCTCTTTTGTTGCACATTTTATTTAACTGACTTTGGAGTCACACCGATGCGTGTGTGTGTGTTTGTGCGTGTGTGTCTTCGCCTTGTTTCTGACTTTTTAACCACCCGCTTCAGACAATCCTCGTTGTCATGCTGGCTCTCGTCATCGTGATCACGACGACGACAACAACGCGGGGAAAGAGACGGAGCTGACAGATACCGACCCTGGCGCCATCGTTTTAGGGCCGCAAGTAAATAAATAAAAAAATAATTTTTTTAAAAAGGACAACAGGAGGAGTTAACCAAGGCCCCGGCCAATCAAAGAAGCAGGCTCTTGTCAGTGCCGTTGAATACCTCGCGGTGTGACCCCCCCTCCTCGCTGAAAATGTGTGCCATCGTCCTCCACCCTGCCTCACCTTGACTGTCCGTCAGCGCACAGTTTTTTTTTTTTTTTTTTTTAACTCGACATCTTCCTGTTTTCAATTCGCACTTTTTTTTCCAGGCAGACTTAACAGATGACAGAAGATGCATAGACCCGCCCTGAATCGGGAAAGTCCCGGGTCTCTGAAAATCACCAGTCTTTACATTCTTCAAGGGGAGGATGGTCATGAAATCTATAAATTATATATCAGCTGCTTCGTATTCTTCACTTTGAGAACTGAGTTTGAGGTCCACGTTGCCCACCCTTGACGCCCCCTCCCTGTTCTTGGACAGCGCATTAAAGATTTATGCAGGGGATCAATGTTTTTTTTAGGGAGGGCTGGGAGAAACTTGCTTTGTCTGTCTTATTCCTTTTTGATTTTGTTCTTGTTAATGTAATTCATGTCCAAGTGATCTGTAAAAATAAATGGCAGAAAGGCAGTTTGATAGGACATGACTGTTTCTAGCTAGTGATCTTTGTATAGGTGAAAAATTTCCAGTTCAACTCTGCCAAGTGCCTGGTTTCCAACCATAGATACATATATAGAAATCTCTTTTTTTTTTAAGTTCTACTCTTTTGTATATATATCTATGGTATGGCCAGGTTTTTCTTTGAACTACCTGTGATGTCATTACTCAGGGTGGCAACAGAAGAGGACCTTTTACCTCCACACTAAGATGCTGTCTCCCCTGCGGTGACACACGGCATCGTACTGTATCTGCCGTCACTTCAAACTCACTCGCTCAAATGATCTGGACTCTTTAAGCATTTGGAGACGTGTGTAGTTTTTTTTGTTTGTTTTTAATTTTAGCATTATTTTTTCTTTCTTTCTTTTTTGTTTTTTGTTTTGTACAGCCAAGTGTTTGAGTTGCTCATAGTGCAACTGGAGCGCTGAACACAATAACGAGACATCTGGCTTAAAAAAAGAAAAGGAAAATGCCCAGCAGCAGAAGTATGTTGATGTTTTGTGCATGTTCCTCAGCCCATCACAAATGTGACGTTACAATTGCACTAGACAGTTGCACCTCAAATAAAAAAAGAAAAACATGACAAAAACTGGTATGTTTTTGTTTTTTTTCATAAATGGGCCATATGTTTACACCTTTTCTCCTCTGGTAGCTGAAAAAGTAGCAGTATTATAGATTTAGTTAGAAAAACGATAATTTATAAATATTTACGGCTTCCCAGTTTACAACATGATTGGCTAGCTTTGCCAAACCTCCGTGCGTATGCACATGTGGGGTCTACTACGTATATATTTATACATTATACGGGTGTCTCATTGGTTCTGTATGGCCGAGCCTCCTTAACAGAACGCTTTGGTCGCCCCGCCTACCCGCCCGATTCACGTGGACGTGCCCGCTATTTGCGAGAACGCGCAGAAGAAATGTAGAACGACGGCTTAAAAGCTGAAGATGGAAGTGAAACGGAGGTCCCGCCCCGTTTTAGTGCAGGTAAAATCAGCCTTAAAAAATGTGTAGTTTTGCGGGTAAAGATTAGATGCCACAGTGCGTGATATATTTATGCAGAGCCAGAGATTTTAGAAGGAAATCAGGCAAAGACGAACATAATTTCTGCTGTTCGATCAGGCAGTTTCATCCAAAGCCACACCCATAATCATTAACGTGTGCAGCTGTGCAGTAAAACTGGTCGTTAATATTTATGGAGGTACTTGTCAATTAAAGTCAATAAAATCACCTGCACTATTTGTTCGGATAGAAGCATGCTTTATTGGCCTTTATAATATGTGATTTAATTTATTTTAAGTTAAAGATCCAATGGAAGGAAATTAAAGTATAGGAGCTACAATAAATAAGGTCAAAAGGCGCATCACTGAGAAGTAGGTTTAATCAAATATTGCTGTTTGAGTGGAGCTGCACAGCATCTATATGCCCCCTGTCTCACATCTTGAGACATTGTCCCACATTTTGACTGGAGTTCTGCAGAACATGCATGTCTCTACAGTCCATCTATAGCCTTTTTCCTAAAGGCAATAGATGGACTGTAGAATTAAATAAAGGTTATGTCTACCAGTGAAAGTTACAAGGTGTGCGTCATAATTGGATAGAAATTGCTAAAATTAGATATGTCTCAAAAAAGGCATGCCAACCTATGGATCCATCCCAACTGAAACCCAAAAACTTACTAGACAGAAGAGCATCTGAAATAACAGATAATACAGGAGTATACGAAGGCTATCGCATGGTAGTGTAACAAGAATTTTAACTTCTTTTTTTCTTACTACCAAGCCGTACTAGCTATGCATAGGATATATGGACCATGTCTGTATTGTGATATTCAATTCTATAAAATGGCATTCCACTGAGTGCTCATTTAAATCATCAAATCCACAAATATAAATGATTGCGGGATTTGCGTGAAACATTTGTATATGCCATATAGATGTTGGCACTCAGTGCCCTGGACAATGTTAATGCAAAGCTTGATCAAGATTGGAAAGAAAAGAAAATTTGCATTTAAATGTAAAACATCAGACTACCTCCCAGCATTGTTAACGTGTCACACTTTGTCCTACACAAACACTGTGTTTCGTTTGTGGGGTTCTGGTCACCCTAATGAGAGGTTTACTAGTTGAACTGTAATATTTGAGTTTTTAGCGACTGTATTTAAACCCTTTTAATTTTATTTGATTCAGTTCACAATCTAAGCAAACACCATCTGTTCACGAAGGACGTTGTGGCAGAAAGCTCGAGAATACCCAGGCTTAACCGCGTCGCAGTGACTGACGTTTAATTTCAAAGCCTCATTTGAATCTCACGGTGGAGCAGCTCACTGAGCCTGCACGATATTTTTAGCAGCTTTTTCTAGGCTTCATTCTGCCTCCTGTGCCGGAGCCGACTCAATTTCCTCTGACTGCAGGGAGTCTAAAAGTCAACTTGTAGTTTTTTTTTTTCAGTTATGTCAGTTAAAAAAAACCTGCCTTGTGTGATATTCATTTACGTCAATCAAATTAAACTGATGGCGCTCATAATTTTATGGTCTAAGTGTAAAAAAAATAACACCTGAGTACAATCAGTTTGGGGAGGCCTGGGTCGAAATCTAATCAGTAGTGGTCTTTGATCTAACGTATACCTAAATAAAGGCTTCTGACCTGACCTCCTGACGTCAGTCTGATCTTAGATCCTGACCTCGTAATGACCATCTCTGGTGGATCAGACATAGAGTGGAGGCAGAGCTCCTGCTCCTGTGTCCAGATGGCACTTTCGCAAATCCCATTTCATTGACAAAAGGTGTTTTCTTCAGGCAGGCCAGACCCTGAGCACAGGATGTACAGCAAGCCTGAGGGATAACATGCAGATTAATCTCCTCATCTAGTCTCCCATCTATTTTTGGTGATGTTCAGAGGCAGATACGGCAGGCAATTACTCTTTTTTTTGTTGTTGTACTGTCATCTCAACCAGTTTTTACTGACAGGTACATATAAGCCAAAACTAATTCTGTATTCACGGCCTACTGTTTCCAGACATGCAAAGACCATTCTGCCCCACAAACAACCCCTGAAATCCTCTTTACACCCCCACTAGTGGACCTCCCTCTGTGTTGTTGATGTATTCCTTATTGCTGAGAAAGCAGGTGTCCTGCTGGTTAAACCCTCAATGTCCAGACTGGCAAGAAGTAGGGCTCCACCTCCTCTAGACTTACCATTAAGACTCTATGCAGGGATTAGCTCATCCAGAGTCCAGAATCAGAAATACACCTTTTGTTTGTACACACACAGAAAGAAAACCTGTTAAGAGGGTGACTGTGAAATCCAAATATATACGTTTAAACTAGATTTTAGCTGAGCTACGAGATAAAATCCAAAGCATGCATTCATGCATCCATCCATCCATCCATACATACATATACATTCATTCAGCACAGGACAGCACTCGGTCTTGTTGTCTTGAATGTACGATCGGTTCACCGACTATGTTCAACAGACTTGTGTAACAGATCTGTGAAAAATGTGCAATATTATGAGTGCAATACTAGGTAGTGAATTACAAACTCTCTGTACAGTTTTTTTTTCTTGTATATAGAAAATAATATGATTACTCCACTTCTTACTCTATTTCTATCTTTCTTTTTTAGCTGCTCTGTCTTTATATTGTAAAAAGTGTGACTTGACCTGGAAAGCTCTGCACAAGAATTCCAGTGTACATGGACTGTTGGTCCTGTGTGCAAATGCAAAATAAAAATCTTGAATCTTGTCTTTAAGTAGTCTTCAGGAATAGTTCTCCAGGCTTCTTGAAGGACATTCAAAGCTCTTCTTTGGATGTTTCTGCCTTTTGTTCTGTTCTCTCTCAACATGATCCCACACTGATTCAATGACGTTGAGGTCCGGGCTCTGGGGAGGCCAATCAGTGACTATTTTCAACTGTGTTTTTATATCCAGGTATCATTTCACTGCATTGGCGGTGTGTTTAGGATCAATGTCAATCAGAGAATGAAGCTTTTTGACACCACTGGCTGAAATGTAGCCTCAAACCATGGCAGAGCCTCCACCGTGTTTCACAGATGGCTGTAGACGCCCACTGTTGTACCTCCCCCAACCTCTTACATACATGCCTATGATGATCACTCCTTCAGACCTGTTTTCACTGATTTTCAGTCCAGTTCTTGTGTATTTTTGTATACCTCAGCCTTTTCTCCGTTTGCCTTCCTTAAGCGTGGCATCTTGACAGCCACCGTTCCACTGAGGACATTTTTGTTGAAGCTGTATTGGTATGTGGTTCAGCCTGTCTAAGAAGTTTGGCAAGTGAACTGCTAGGATTTTAACAGTCTATTTAACATTAATTAAAAGATATGTGTCCCTCTATACTGAAATTTACTAGTTTCAGTGGATAAATTAGCAGCCAGCTCTCTCAAAAAATACGAGCATGATGATGCTGATGATTAAACAGCAAAGCAGTGGGTGACGTCATGGTGGAAAACAGACACAGCAGGACACATGTGCCCTCAATCAGCACTCATATTCAGAGTCAGCTGCTGTCACAGGCGACCCATGAGGACATCCCTGCACAGTTCTAAACATCAGCTCACACACAAAGGTGATGCACCATGTGATGCCAATAGGAGAAATGCTCCAAACTAGTCCGTAGACATTCTTGTGGAATTACTGTGACTCTTGCTGCAGTTAGTTAGCTGCTGCTGTATGTGGGTCATGTCAGTGTGTTTGGGTAGCAGCTGAGGGGAGGTGTGAACATGCTGCTGCTGCGCCTAAATAGAGCGTGACAGACGAGGAAAGAGTCAGCTAGAAGAGAGATTACAAATTATGACGAGTGCACCTCTGCTACATAACAGAATACAGTCTGTCAGATGATGATCAGTGCTCTGGAGGTGGTGTGGTGTTCTGATTGGTACGCAAACGCTGCAAAGGCATCAGTGTGGTCTCAGTCTCTGTGACCTCTGAAAAACGTTCCCATGAATGCGTTCATGCACACGTGGGTGTCTATCACTTTTTATGTGAACAATTGCGTGCAAAAAACAGGCCTTGTTCCCACTTTTTAGCTTTGTTTACTGCGTGCATGCTTTCCACATGCTGCTTATTGAATCTGTGGCTCATAAACAAGATACATCTACAAAAAGCACAGCTAGTAATGCTTTGTGTGATTAAATCCAAAGGAAAGATTCTGCCGTTAAATGCTCTCCAATGTTTAGCAAAAAAGGAGAAGAAATAAATGGAGTGAAGCTATGCAAGGCAGGTATTTTAAGCGCAGTTGGGAGTGAGCATATCATTCTGCTTTGAGAAAGGTTATGTCCTAATGTACTTGACATGAAGCACGCTTTGAAAAAAGGAGTCGGTTTCCTGCTGTTGTCCAGTGGTGCAACATTATTATTTTTACTTCATGCCTCATATTTTCCGTTGACCAAAAGCAATGTCAGTGACCTTGGAACAGTAATAAAATAGCGAAACATTCATCTTCATCCTAAAGTACACAAAATCACACACTTAAGTCAGCTTATACCCAGCTGCTGCCCTAACCTGAATTGTTTAGGCTCCTAAATTAATGAGGGACATTGCGGTAGATGTTTATGGTGGTCAGTATGTGTCCATGTGTCCTCGTTTGTCCTCCGTCCAAAGTCACATTTCTCAGAGGCACGTGGCCCCACTGCTGTGCCATGGGCCTTCTGAAATTTCAAAACAAACAGCAGTCGGAAGCATGGAGAGAGCGGCACGTATCCTGCGCCCCAACTGGGGAGAGAGGGGTGGATTATGGGAGATTATGGTTTTATGTTATCTTTCACTTTTCCTCCCCTCAGCACCGTCACCGCTCCCCGGAAGATGTTAAAACAGGAAACGTCTCCATCTTAAAAGCGTCCAGTCGCCATAACTTGGCAATTTGGTCGTCTTTTCAGCATCAGACACAGATAATGATTTTTGTCTGTTGTCTGTCTGACGTTTCTCTTACCTATGTTGAACTGGTTTGACTGGTTCTCTGAGCATCTGCATCTTTCACGTTTTCTACTGTGTCACTGTGGAAAAGAATTCCTGGCATGTTCTGCTGGAAGATTTGCAATGACAATAAAAGAAACCACACAAGGGGAGGGCTGAGCTTTTAAACTTCATAAAATGTGCACAGCCTTTGTGTTATTTAAATGAACACCTAAATTTATCCGCCTTTTTCCCTGAGACTGTGGGAATTTTTGTTCGCCTGGTCATATTTTCTCAGCCGGACTGGATCTAAATCAGTGTTGCATGCTTTTCAAAACAAACTTGATTCTCCTCCCTTTGTCCTGTAAATTTCAAATGACACTTGGATTTTTCTTAAGTACGCCTAACTTTAATTATGTTTGCTTTTGCCGCTGTGCTTTTGCCTATTGTGTATGTGTGTGTTGTCTGTCCAACACAGACAGTCATTACAACACTGCTAACCTGACACAGCAGACAACAGACAACAACGGGCCCAGCAGAGGAACGTTCACATAAAGAGCTTTCCTCTTAATCGGCCTGTTTATGGCACAGACTGATCCAGTTTCTGAGAAGGATGCTTGAAAGACTTTCAGTTTATGGGTCATAAAGCGGAGTACAGAGCCGCTGTCTGGTTAGCCAAATAAAATTAATAAAATGAGAGTGGTTGACAACTGTAACTAAATATAAGCTACCGTCATGCAAACAAACTCGCACACACACATAGAACAAGAGAAACAGAGGCCACATATTGGCATCACACTTACAAACACAATTCAACAAGAGTTTGACCACAAGAGCCAATTTATGTCACTACTTTGTCTGACCTACTTAACGCCATAACTCACCAAACTAAAAACGTTATCGGCTGTCCGCTTATACTAGTACCCCTAATATGTCTGTAGATTTCTTTGATAATAGCTAGCATTGGTAACACTCAACCCAAACAAACATAGCTTAATAAGCAAAACTACTGTCGAACTGCAAGCCATTAACAATTATTATAATTGTTAATTATAACTGTTATAATTAGAATTTAAAGTTCCTGAGAAGTATTCAGGGATATTAAGATATATAGAAATGTTGTTTATTTACTCTTAGTTTAAAAAAGTATTCATTAAGTGGTGCTCATCTGCACTAAAGATACTACACATGTTAGCATATCTAGCTAACTAGCAGAAGTTACAGTATGACTGAACACATTATTTATTAATTAAATTAGTCTGGAGGACTATAGGTTATGTTAAAAAGCAGTGTTCATGGCAAATATTAGTATAGTATTACAGGTATTTACCACCGTCTGTAAGTCTCTTTCTGATGCGAGAGAAGTTACGGTAACATAAGCAGCTCTAGTTTGCGCTGCAAAAGGCCCTAAAAAGCCTCCTTCCTTTGTATTTTACCTCCAAGCAATGAGACTTTCTTCACATTTTAAGTGCTTTTGAGGCTTTCTAAAGTTTTCCTTTAGATAGTGGCTGCTTTTTCATTTCTTTTCAGTCCAGTTTTTTTTGTGTTAATCCACTTAACACTGACCCATAAATTAACATAAAATGGTACCTAACTCAAGAGATGAACCAGTGTTGTGCCCACATAACAGATAACTTGGCAAATAACTGACTTTTACCTCCTAAAACCTGAACTCTTTAATGGCATACATTTTAATTTCTCTTTGCTATTCGGGTTGATTAGGACCTGATAAATGTAAAAACAAAGAACTACCAGATTTTTTTTTTATTTATTTATTTTTTTACCTGATTTTTGTTTCTGAGAAAAACGAGAGCCACATATGAGGACATTTGTTTTAAATTTCAGTAACACAATGGCAGTATAATGTCCTTGTAAGTGGATATCTGGCCCTTGTAGAGCAAAATGTAGTATTTTGGTCTAGACAACCCAAAATGTAATGACCACATATGTGGACTCCAGGTGCAAAAAATGTTGAGGAAACTGGAGAAATGGACGGCTAAAGAGGTGGCAGACCTTAAAATTATCTGCAGCAGATAGAATCTGAAAGTAAAAAAAAACAGCATAGACCTGACACACGACCTGAGAGATGCATCTGGACATATAGTTGACAAATTTAGTGTTATACCTGGAGAACTATTACTGAATACATAAATTACAACAAAGCTTGTCTAAGAGAATTCAGACTGTGCTGAAGTCTGGTCATACCAAATATTAACTTCCAAGACTGTTAGGACTTATCCTGTTCTTTTCTTCTCTCACCCCAACCGGTCGCAGCAGATGGCCGCCCCTCCCTGAGCCTGGTTCTGCCGGAGGTTTCTTCCTGTTAAAAGGGAGTTTTTCCTTCCCATCGTCGCCAAAGTGCTTGCTCATAGGGGGTCATATGATTGTTGGGTTTTTTCTGTATGTACTATTGTACAATATAAAGCGCCTTGAGGCGACTGTTGTTGTGATCTGGTGCTATATAAATAAAATGGAATTGAATTGAATTACAAACACATTTATATAAATCACTGACTTTATTTCCCATTTTGTAGGCAAAATATAAAGACACGAGAGGGCAGCTTAATATATTTGCACAGTAAAAGTGGGAAATCTACCACCATGAACACTAAACTGCTTAAACACCATATAAAAACAATGATCGTGTAGGTTAGCACAATTTCTTTGCACAGTAGCATCAAAAGCAACTGATTTCCAGTCTGGACTCTTTTGCACATTCAAGTGCAGACAGTCCTGAGATGTCTGGCCGACAATGTGCTGAGCAGCGAAAATCAGAGGGCACGCATGGCTGTCACAATGCCACTGTGAGCATTAAATGTGTCCTTCCTCTGCTGCCACATGGAAACTAAGCTCTCAGACTTCAGACCACAGGAAACAGAAGTCTTGACCTTGTGTGACACACTAATGTGACCTAAAACCACAGCGATCTCATAAATAGCCACGACCACCAGCCGGTGTCGCAAATGTTTCTCTTTGGCACGGAGGACCAATGTGAATGTGACCTGATTGATATAATCCAGAGTTTTTGCACGTAAATTATTGTTGTTGAGTAAGCTAGACTCTTTCCTTTATGCAAATCCTCTACTGCGGGTGCGTTTGAGCAGGTGTGCACCAAATGGTGGACAAAGCCTGAGGCCTCTCAAGAAAGATCCACTAAAAGCCACGCAAGCCTGACCCTAGATCAGCCCAGATACAGGAACCGTTTTGCAAACGGGTAAATAAGCAGCTGAAGACATCATGTGGTTGACATGTGCCTGTCTGGATCGTGCAAAGCTCCTTGCAGAAACTCATAAATCCTCCTTTTTGTTTGTGGAGACGCAGCCTGGGTGTGCACAGTGTGCAGATCATTTGAAAGAGCAAAGTCACCTCACCAGAAAGCATATTTGTTCTGAGTTCATCCTTCAAGCGAGCATTCCTCTGCAGCTCGTATTTCTGTTGTAGGACTGCAGGGAGGCATTTTGCTTACGATCCTAACAGACAGCAATTTAACTGAGCTAGATAGAGCTGATGCAGGTCAGTCTAAATATCGTTCTTGGCCTCGAAAAAAGCATTTAACCACACACGCATATACACACACACTGAGTTCAGCCTTTATCATTGCAGTGTTTCCTGTTTTTTTTCCTGTTTCCCAGACAGAGGAAGAGAAATCATTGCTCTTCTTTTTTCTTCCTCACACTGTACTTCGCGTCTCACCGCGCACCATTTCCACATCCATCGTCTTTTTCCATCGCCAGTGGAAAGACACGCAAAGCCCTATCACCAGATCTGTAAAGTTCCTCTCAAGCTGCATTTTTCTTTCCCATGCTGAGTTTTTCCTCTGTCTATAATCAATCTGCATCTCTGATGATGGCAGCACTTTCTCTACAGCCCCGTTTATAAATAAGACTTGGTGACTTTGACGGTCTTTTTCCTTTTTAATCCTTAAAGTGTGGAAGCGCTTAAAGGACCTTCATGCAAATACACAGAATAAACACTATATTATATTTTCAAAACGATATTATAGACTTAGTCTAAATAGACAATGTTATTATTTTTTTTTAATTCTCCTCTCCTCTCCTATGATGTGTGTGTCCTGCTCACGTTTGTGGCTCCAGGCAGCAGGCAGCGACACGTGGAGCCAGCATCAGCAGGAAGAAACTACAGACGGAGGCAAAACAAAGAGGAAAGCTCAGACACAGCCGAGTGGAGCTTAACGCGCGATGACATTGAAAACAAACCATCTCTACTGACACACACTGTCCATCATCTTTAATTGGACGCATGAGCAGCAGGCATGTGATACCTCCACAGGTCATGTTTCAATGTTCTGCAGTTATATGTAACTCAGTTAGCATTACACTGTTAATCATGCGCTGCAATTGGCATGTTGCAAAATACAGTGCATTAATTTAAAGCCAATCAAAAGGCATGTGACCTTCAGGTGGATCCTACCAGCTGATCCTAATTTACCATCATCAGCTGATAGAAAACAACTGGCACGAACACTTTCCATTTCACGATAACGTTCAAAGCCTACTTTATTGTATGCATGGCTTTGGTATGCTACCAATCACCAGTAGGCTGTGGGCACATGAAAAATACCATCAGCTACAAGGAAGAAAAGTGAAAAGATTTCTGAAATGCTTAAATATTACTGCTTTCAGGGTCAAACGCCTGCTTGATCATCTACATCAGAACTCTGTGTGAAGGTGAGACATGCAACATTTTATTTTATCTTGTTGAGTTGGAGTCATATACCAGGGGTTTAATCTGGGAAATCCTGCTAGAAAGCACTAATATGCGGGGCAGTTCTGAAAGAGGATTAGGTTTATTACATATGAGAACTCAACCATTTCTGAAAACATTTGACCACGAACTCGTCAAACGTGAGAAAATTTGTCTGCCAACAAAAGCTTGGCCATAATTGGGTCAAGCGCAGCCACAAGGTGTTCCAAAGGTCCAGTCAAAGGCCAGACCTCAATCTGACTGAAATGCTGTTGCAGGAACTTATGAGAGCTGTGCATGAACGCAAACTCGGTGAACTGAGGCAACGATAAGAAGAGCAGCCATGAATTTCTTTAAAATGATGTGAGAGTCTGAGACTAGTTAGTTTTACATGGGACTGCATAGAGTCCTTCACATTGCTGCATACTGTTCTGTTGCATTCTAAGATCCTATTTAAATACTGACATTCACACAACTGGCCAAATGTTGCTATGTAAAAAATGGGGGTATTAATAGGAGAAAAGGAAAAATACACGACTGTAAATGTTGAGCGAGTTAAATAATTCTATTTTTTAAAAATGAAAACATTCCTGCAGTTGCAGTAATTACTTAAAGGATGTTTAAATAACAAATAAATGATAAAACACAAACAGCATCATAGTCTGTGGTTCCTCATTTCATCCTATGAAAACAAAAAAATTTGAAGAATTTTTTTTTTTTTTAATGAATCACACCCACAGTATACACAGTCCTGCTGTGTTCAGTCCTGTTTCTTCTATGATTTTATTGAGCTAATATGAACACAGCTATTATGTTCAAAGTGAACCAACCTCTGAGAGGAAGTGGGAGGAAGTGTTTGTTTTGTAGTTTAAATTTAGGCTGACCTTTGACCCGCTACATGGCGTCAGAGCAGCAAGCTACAGCAAAGGTGGATTCTTCTTGATATTTAGATAAGGACTAAACACTGTCAGGTGCCTCTTAGAGATGCATTTTGGTTTAAAACAATCTGAGTATGAAATGAACCAAGTCATCCACTGAGGTGGTTTGTTTAAATATGCAGACATGGAGGGACAAGCAAATCCTGCAGTTGTAAATGGAGGAAATGAGCTAAATGTTTGCCAGCAGTCTTCACAGAAACTGAACCTTGTTCACTTTTTTCTTTTTAAGCCACTAAAAACTTTACCAAACATTACACTTGGCAAAATCCAGGCAGACAAGTTCCGTTCTTCTGGCAACCCCTGAACCTGGACCACTCCATTGGATTCCCAGATGGAAAGGTGTGATTGGCGCTGGTGTCTCCACTGCTCTAGAGTCCAGTGATGTTGTGTGATGATGAGTGCTTTACACCTCTGCATTCAACACTTTGCATTGTGCTTGGTGAAGTAAGGCTGCTCAGACACAGAAACACACCTTCCATGAAGCGCTCTACGCACTGTTGAGTTAATCTGAAGGCCACATGAAGTTTGGAGGTCTGTAGCGACTCTCTGTATCTGATGACCGCAGTCTGTGATTTTTGCATGACCTACCACTTTATGGGTGAGTTGCTGTCATTCCCTATTGCTTCCACTTTGTTATAACACTACTAGCAGTTGACTGTAAAAAATATAGTCATGTGAAATTTCACAAATGGGCTTATTGCACAGGTGGCATCCAATCATGGTACCACACTGGAATTCATTGAGTTCCTGAAAGCCTGCCATTCTTTCACAACTGTTTGTAGAAGCAGTCTGCATGCCTGGCTGCTTGATTTTCTACACCTGTGGCCATGGAAGTGAGTGAATACCTTTAGCAACATAGTGTACAAAAAAAAGTTTTATTTCATTAAAGCTTCTACCTGTATTCTCTTTCCTGTGCTCTTGTTTGTGGAGCTTACTTTTGTCAAATCCCTCCATTATTTTTCATCCCATACATACATGTATCCACGGAGAAAGAGGGGAACACACAAAAATTCAAAGCAAAGATGAAGAGACACTAATTGCCTTCTCGTGAAATAATGACACCAGAGATATAACAGATAGAGACACACACACACACGGAGGTAATATTTAGGTCAATCCCACTGTGGGCGACACAATCCACACCACCATCCCTCCTCCCTTAAGCTGAGAGGTTTTAGGCTTTCAGAAGTACAGAGTGTCCCAGCACATGAAGCATACAGTAGACTAGCACGTATCATAGAGTTTTCCCTCCTAGGTCAGACGCACATGCAGACAAACTGACATTTGCATTCTTTGCATTGTTTTAAATATTTCCATCAGCCATACAGAGCGGCACGTCCTCCTCTTACAGGGCAGGTGCAGGGCCACATTTAAATATGCAGCCATATGCGAGCGACAAGCAAATCTTGCAGTTGGTTGGAAATGGAGTTTACGGGAATTCACCGTGTGTTAAATAGTAAAATAGGAGTTGATTCCATGTTTCTGGGGAAAAAATGAATAGATCTGCGTTCAAAAATAACATTATTTAATGTACACAGTGACATGTGTACTTTAATTTCATAATAAATGTATTTTCAGGAAAAATAAAGGAAAAAAAAATGTCCTCACTCCTTGACCAGCACAGTAGGATTTTTAAGAACTAGAAAAGGTAATGATTTTATTTTCTCAATCAATCAATTATAATCAAGTTTTTATTACCTATTCTAGGCATTGTTGAGAGCTTCTCCTAATTATATCCTTGAACAAACAAACAGGTCAGTCCTGAGCTGCATACATGCATAAATAGTTTCCACCCATTAAAACATTCCTGAATCATCTGTCATGCAACGATGTGCGCTGACATTTGTGGGCATAAATTTTAATGTCTCTTAAAAATGAAGCAGAACCTCATGCTTCTAGACTTCATTGTGTCTCCTGCATCTTCAAAACATTCTCAGAAACTATTTTATTTCTCTCCCTCCTCCAACTCTCACACATACGGCATGTTTGTAACTTTAGAAATGTGGGAATCGGTGCTTGGCACGAGTCACGCAACCTCAGACTGATACTTGCGCACAAAGAGAGAGAGAGAGAAAGAGACAATAACCAAGCAGGGGTAGGGTCAGTGTTCCAGCTGAAGTCACGATACAGCAGAGCGTGGGCAGGATGTGTGGAAAAACTCTTGGATCTCGAACGCTTTAAACAACAAACCCACCGCCTTTTCAGGGTTTTGCACGCCAACGTTTGTCTGCTTGCTTTTGGCAGCTGTGTCTAATTTGTCAGTTTTACAATAAGAAGTGTCAAAGCAAACATGACATCAGATGTTGCCGAGGCTCACAAAGACATCCTGAATAACAGGACTTGACAGTTAGGCTTGTAACGGGACATGTTGTGATGGATTATTCCCAGAGAGAGACTCTCTGTACACAGTGGCTGATGTAATGCCACATGCTTACATGTTACACCTCAATAGATTGAACTCTCATACTGATACTCTCCTTATGTAACAAAATAACAGCAGGAAAAGGGCAAATATTAGTGTCTGAACACCCCCATACACCTGCTCTATGGTACTAGGCAGTAAACAAGAGATCCTTACAAGCAGCAGATAAAAGGGCTCCTGGGTTTGTTTGCATAATGTGTTTATCTCAGTCTGGAGCCTCTTTTTGAAATGCAAACAGGACAAGTCTGTCTACAGAAGTCTGTTTTGTAACAAGTGACCCTCCTTTCGAATGTACTGAGAGAGATCCTGTTGATATTTCAGGTGTTTATCTGCCTTTTGCCAAGTATTTTAACATCAGGTACAGCTGATTTTAACCTCGAAATACTGAAGCAAGAAAAGCATAATTTTTTCCCCCCCAATTTCTTCCTTGGTTAGCTTCATTCAGGCCCCATAACAACCCCTCAGGGTACTGATTGATATATTTGGCAGAAAAAAACCTGCAAGAGTAAAGTTGGCAGCCTCAACCTCTAAATATGGCAGATTTGTTTTTGGTGATTACCTCCTTTTTATCCCAGGACCACTTCAAGTACTTCATACATAGGTGGAAATATTTACTAGCGATGAACAGTGAGCTAAAAACTAATGGGCTACTTGTACATTAATTAAGCTTGGGTACATGCAGGTGTTTTATTTACGTTTTAGTATACCAGTGCAGAAAGTGCAGGTGGGAAAGATGGGGATATTATTATTTCTTTGCAGAATTGGCCAAATATACCATGCAGCCATGCTTAAAATGTATCCAGAGAGTAATATCTTTCTGATAAATTTCATGGTAATCCATAAAAAAAATCATGTTTGAACAACAGGAAAAGTGCAGGATGCAAAATTCCTCTGGTGGGGACATAGTAAGAGAATTGAAGCCAACACAGAAGCACCTTAAACCTGGATTCTTTTAAATGGCTACCAGGTAGCTACCAGGTAGCTACCATTAAATCAATCATTACCTGTAGTTGAAAAAAGTCTCACTTTTCAATCACCCATTTTGGTTCAAATCAAGGTCATACTACGCTTAAAACTGGATTATCTAAAGTATGCTGATTGGCAAACAATTTGTAAATGACAAGTTAATAACTAATAAATGTGTAGTTTCATAGCAAGACCTGGCCCTCTTGTTACATCTTGTTTTAAAGCACCAAAAAGATGACACCAAAAACCTTAATTGAGGCTTTGAAACAGGTCTTCAGAGACCAGCGGGTGACCTCATGAAAGATACGTCCATCTTTTATACTATTTATGGCCTACAAATTTTAATGGAAATACAACAGTTAGCAACATTGAGGGGTATAAAACACATCAAACACATTGGTACCAAAAACTGTAACTCCACAAATGACCACTTGAGGCTGAATCCACAGTCTTCTTCAACTCCATAGAAAGTTAGGGTCTGTCACACTGGCCTAACATAGAAATCCATTTACGCTCCAAGCTGTAGTGAAGCTTGAAAACGTGAAACACAAACTCAAATTGTTGCCTTCAAAATAAAAGTTGTCCCTTAAATCCTGAAACTAACACATTTCAAAGGGTGCAAGTTTCAGTTTAAAGGCGAATGAGTCATGTTTAACAAAAACTGGTTTAAAACGCCAGGCTCAAAAGCAAAGGGTGAAAGAAACTTGAAGCTACCTTTATTTCAGGCATGGGGGCAATCCAAAAGTATTCAGTCTACAAAGGCAATTCTAAAAACGCAAAGTCCACAAGAAAAATATAATACAAGTCCAGAGGGAAGTAGACCAGATCCAAATACAAAAGATGCACACAAGATTATGAACAAGAGCAGGGAACTAAAGGAGACACCATGACAAAGGGAAACTGAAGCTATCAGAGGTAATCAGGGTAATTGGAAACACAAGGGTAACGGAACACAACTGAACTAAATTTAGATAATGAGACACAAGGAAGTAAAACTAAAAGCAAAGCACAGTTGATAAGGACTCTTCCTTTGTAACTAATTTCCTCTAGCAACCTCGAGTAAGCACTAACAGAATCCACACGTTTTCTTAGTGACAGGTGGTTAGCAGAGACTGGTAACCTAGAGGTAACCTAAAAACTGGTTGCTGATCAGTCTCTAGGCCTCTGAGACTGCAGAGATAAGTAAGGACTTGCAATCGTTTAAGAAATATACTATATTTTTATACTATATATTTGTCCCCCCACAACCCTGGGTTGCCAGATGAGGTTGACAGGTTACTGACAGGAGTTTTTTTTTACTGAGGCTTTAATTAGTAAATTTCCAGTTGATGACAAGTTTGAGTTGCCAACTGTCCTGTTTTAACTGGCATATGTTGTAAAATTAGCAAAATTGGTTTGTCCCTTATTCTACCTACCTCTAATGGCCTGTATATTGACTGTTACCTGCAATGTCAAATATAGTACAAATTTACACTATGCCCAGCTGGTTGTGCATTGTACTTCTAGCACACCAGAGTGTCCCTTATTTGACAGTTAAAAAGTTGCAACCCTATGTCGAGTTCAGTGAGGCCATTTTTAAATAACTTAGACACTCAAATTGTATTAGAGAAGAAGTTTACCCATACTTAAAATACCCATTTCAATTAAAGGAATGGGTAGTTTAAGTATCAGGTGTAGGCGTCATTTCGTTTTGTTTGTTATTCACTTGTAGCTTAGCAAAAGCAGTATCAGTTTCAGTATCTTGTTTCAGTTATAATACAGATGATGTATCCAGCTTGGGAAGAGACAAACATGGTTGTTTCACATTCAACAGAGACAGTCATTCAGTATAAGTGAATGAAGTGAAATATCCAGTGTTACTGAATGTAGTGCAATATTTAGTCTTAAGTCTATCTGATGTAAACGCTTTGCAAGTCTTTCAATGTTCTCAGTCATTTCCATCTCGACCTTTTATCTTATTTGACGTTAACAATGAATAATTAAATTCTACTCACATAACAGTTCTTTGATGCAATAGCGTAAGACCAGTATTACAAAATGTATCTCTTAATTCTTATAACGTCTGCCCTCATTCCAAAGCTGGACAAACCCAAGTTATGAATGAAACAGGCAAGATTTGTTTCCTTCTTTTTCTTGAGAACACAAAAAGCAGGTATGTTGGTGGGAGTGCGCTGTTCATGTTTCTCTTTGGCAAATTTCAATACCCTGAAAAAAACCCCCTCTGTTCTGAGTGATAAAACTGCAGCTGTGGTTTGTGTGTGATGGGGAATAAATCGGGAACAGTTTGTACAGGAAATAGCAGAGCTTTTCAATCTCTGTATGTAAGAGAAGAAAAGAAGCATCAGAGAAAAAAGATGCCAGAGTTTTAGTTCCTTCTCCTCCAATGCTCCCTTCTGGGTTTCATTCATAATTTACTCCCCCAATGCTCTGTCTGCAATTAGGATACAGAGAGGGAACAAGCACAGGCAAGCCTCTCTCTTCCTGCCAGCACACACACTTGTTCTTATGTGATATGATGGATGGTCCGGGACTCCCTGTTGCCCCCCCCCCCAGCTGTCCTACTTTTTGACAGCGGAGGAATGAAATGAGCCTCCTCATCTCTTGTGCTGCAGTGTCAAGAAAGGCAAGAGCTTTCACAGTCCTGGCTGTCTATGTGGTATGTAAAGCATCCAGTACCCAACAGGACACAGTTTATTTACCACAGTATGGTAGTGTATTATAGGCGTGCTTCTAACTGGAAAGGACTATTTGAATTTACAAGCTGGTATCATATTCCAAACACCAGGTTGATATCATGTTCTCAAATTTTGCCCATTTAGAAAAGGTCGTGCTGTCACACATCAGCCTCAGCCTGTTTCTTTTTTTTTTTTTATCTGGGTCGCCATGTACTGTTTATACAGCCACATCAGATTAAAGTACAAGGAAGATTAGCAGTGTAAAATGACTTGTATGTATCTGAGAACAAAATGATATAAAACATCTTAAACCCACTTTTATAGGTTTGCAGATGAGATGATTAATAAAATTTGCCCTTTGGTACCTACATCATAGCTGCTTTGATCCATGTTTGATAACACAGGTAAGGAAATCCCTGAAAGTTGATTCAGTTTACAATGCTTTCAGTGGGAGAAACGTTTCATGACTCATCGCGCCACTTCTTCAGTCTCAGCTAACTGCAGGTTTTCCCAGCCTTATAGTTACATAACAAGTAAAACTGGCATCATTGCCAAACAATAAACTATGAGCTCAAATTCATGATTACTACTCTGCAAACTGTCATGTCTGTTGGTAAATAGCAATGAGGCAATAAACACCTGTTTTCCTCTTAGTAAATAGTCAATGAATAACAAGGTATTAGTGATGAAACCTTGAGAACATTTAGTTTTTTATGCTATAACACACTTTTACTTAAGATTATAGTTTTACTACTAAAGAAGTAAAATTTGATGTTTACATCTTTT
Organism: Hemichromis elongatus; assembly: GCA_015108515.1. Taxonomy (NCBI): domain Eukaryota; kingdom Metazoa; phylum Chordata; class Actinopteri; order Cichliformes; family Cichlidae; genus Hemichromis; species Hemichromis elongatus. The sequence continues at coordinate 6,329 of VUQR01001470.1, read as the reverse complement.
CTATCATCAGAATGAAAGAGTTCAGATGGTTAAATGCAAAACAGGCTTTACAAAAATGATTCAGTGGTGGGCAGTTGTGAGGCACCGGCTGTACGCATCCACATGTTCATTTGGCAGTGATTCCAGCTGATACAAACGGTAAACTGTATACATTTACAAATTCAGTGGACTCTTGATTCATCTGAGTATCTATGAATCATTCTTTGTTACAATTCCTGTCACTAATGTGAGCGGAAATATGGTATGATGTAAGTTTGACTGCGTCACGCTGTAGTTTATGAAATGTGCTGTTACCTGCCATGGATACAAGGATATCAAAGTGTGTATATGAGCTTGTTTGTTTGCGTTGCTGTGGGACGTGGCAGGGTGGAGCTCTGTTGGAGGCTTGCTTGTGAGTTAAAGGTTTCTCTTATTATCTATTTTAAGCCTGGGCTACTTCCTAGAGTTGAGCGAGACCTTTGAACCACACCACACTTTTAAGTTCTCTCATCCAACATTCCTGAGAGTGTGGACCTTGTCGTGTCTGTGCAAATCAAAACATTACTCATGCTAATGCTGAGCCACACCTGTACACAGCTTGAAACACCTTTACCTGGTTTCTGTGTGCTCTATGATGCCAAAAAAAAAAAAGGTAGAGCTCTCAACTGGAAAAAATAAATCTCCTATAAAGCCTTGGTGACCCACCCAGAGGGCTTGTTTTAAGTTGAAAGAGAACATTTTAGTCATCGATGAATCAGCTGCTGACAAATATTGCTGTATATGAGAACACAAAAGCAACAAGGATAGCCTGGATGTTTAAACTTGACTTAGAAGTCAGCAGTGTTGTCGGTAAACCGGGAAGCAGCGTCACATTGTTTAGTCTAACTAGGACTACTGGGAACAATTAGAGGCCAGCAAAGTCACAGTGGTTTCCCTGTTAGTCCTGGTTTCTGAGGGCTATCCCCTCCTCACTTCTTTTTAATTTGCTTATCCATGCATAAAGTCTTTTTCCCAGCAGCATCATGAACTGGGATTACTGCTTTGCGTAACACAGCTGTCTGGATGGTTTATAGATGGTAAAGACTAGAACAAACAAAAGAAGGTTAAAAACAAAAAGCCTCAGTTCTCAGGAAATGCATCCATAGTCAGGTTGACAATAAGCTGTTTCATGCAGGTCTTTGAAGCTGGAAAGTTCTTGAACTCACACTGAAACAATTACCGGCAGCAGGGTGATAGGTTTTTCTTTGAATTGATGCTTCTTTAACTGGAGCAGTTCAAAGCCAAACAATCCTGCAATCACTCCAAACTGCTGTGTCGCAGGTATGATGCTCATTTTGTGGAACAATTCAAGTTTATTTCTTGTTCCCAGATACCTTATCCCACACTGACATAAAGTCAAACATTCCTACCGGCTGCTGGCTTGATCAAATGTGTTTGAATATTGATTTTTAACAACAAAAACAGCTGAAAAAATATTTACAGTTTATGACTGGAGAAAATCAACTTTATTTGGCACTAATAACCCACATAGTGTCCGGTCTGATAGCACCTGAGCTTGAACAGTGAAGTATTAAAAAGAGATATTTCCAACCCCTCAAATGGGATTCAATTTCCTTAAAACGACTTTGCTTTAAGCAGTTGAACAAACATATTGCCCAGATTCTTAAAGAACTGCAGCCAGAACTGAATAAAAGATTAACAACTTTTGTGTGGAGGTGTTTTTTTTAATTTCTTTTAAATTTCATGAGACTTTGGCCTTTTGGCATATTTTTATCATCTGAGAAGCCTGATTCCAGCTGATTATGAACACTGTCTTAATTTTCTTCCAGCTGACAAAGTGTTTGATTATGCTGCAAAACTTACTGTTAAGATCTCAACACCCAAACTGCAGCCAAAAGCAGTCACAGCTGCCTGCTGTCTGTCTCTTTGTTTAAATTGTACCAGGATTTAATGTTTAAGTCTTTAATGTTTAAGTCTGGCAAAGCCAGAAAGAAATGTACTGAAGAGAATATTCAGCATTTTCAGACACAGGCTGGTTTCTTGATAAGAGTAGAGTGATACCATTGTTATGTCTGTATTCAATTTGTCTTAACATGATGATAGCATAAAGATAACAACCAGGCTATCACAGCTGAGCTTGTTCTGCCTTCAGTTAATAATAATGTTGTGGCTCAACATGGTTTTCAAGAAAGTGCATGCTGGGGTTTATATCAGTCTGTCCAGCAACATCACCCTAAACCTTGTTACGGGAGCTTTTAAATAGATCATTATCAGACTCAATATGTTCTTATTTATATTTTGTTTTTATTTTATATTTTGTTTGAAATTGTTGTTTTTAGTATTATGTTTCCTGTTTTAATTTGAAAGTCTCATGTCAGTGTGTCTGGTTTTGCTTCCGTTGTCTCGTTAGCCCTGATTTGTCCCAGCTGTGTTTCCCTCCTGTCTCCCATTCCCTGATTGCTCCCTTTGTGTATTTAAGCCCTGTGTTTTTCTTGGTCTGTGTTGTGATCTCCATTATGTCTTAGTGTGTGTTCTGATTGTGACCCTTCATAATTTGTTTAGTTTATATGTATTTTCAGTTTAGTTTTTTTTTTTTTTTTTTTTTTTTTCCTTCTT
>VUQR01001464.1:17451-29112 GCA_015108515.1 Hemichromis elongatus | reverse complement strand
CATAGCGACAGGCATGCTGGTTAGCCAGAGGTGCAGGTTGGATTGGTTGTGTTACACACAACCTGTCACACTGTAGGTCATTCAGAGGACCTGGACAACAGTCAACAGGTGGCAGCTCAGAATTAGTTGACCTCTGACAGTAATCAAATGACACCCCTGAGCAATTAGGCTCCAAGTGTGGCCTCTTACTAGGACTGGAAACTTTGTTAGTTTGAGAACGCGAACCACAATTAACGCTTTTCAAAGAAGGGCCTTTTTGCTTTGAGTGGGCCCTCAAACAGTCGGCAACCAGGTGGCCAGGTTTGAGGCAGAAGAAACAGAGCCTTGCTTTGGCTCTTGAAACCACATCTGTATTATCTTTACTAGCTGGCACCCTCCTAGCCCTCGAGACTGACTGTTTCCGTTTGTAGGCCTCACAATTTGCTATCAAATTTTGTTCTGCCTTAAGATAGGACACAAGTACCTCACTCTTTGAACGCTCCACGGTTGGCACATTATTAACCTTCACTGGCGCCTCGCGTCGGTCATGTTCCATGACACTGGTTTTATGGATGAGGGCAAACTCATCAGCCAGCGTCGCAGCTTGCTGTAGTGAGGAAACCTTTCGTTCACTAAGGTATACTGCAAACTGCTCGGAGATGCAGTCCTTAAATTCCTCTAATAGCATTAATTCAGCATTAATTTTCAACCCCCGGAAACGCTGCCTATAGGCCTCTGGGACCAGCTCGTAAGCTAGCAAGATAAATAAAACAAACAAAACACAACATTTTAGGAAATATTAGCAGGTGTTTTCTAGTTTGTGTTTTTGTACTACTTAAACACTAAAGTGGCCCTCCAATGAGATGACGGTGCGAGAAGTGGCCCGCGGCTCATTTGAGTTTGAGACCCCTGATCTAATGTGTTAAACTAATTATTTTTAAAAAAGTAACGAGTCTAATTTTGCGGAGTAAAAGTACAGTTTCTTCACAAATGTACTCAATTAAAAGTAAAAAGTGTTGTGCAAAAAGGTACTCAAAAACGTACTCAAGTAAATGAAACAAGTAAATGTAACTCGTTACTACCAACCTCCGCCCCTGACTATCTCTGATTGGTAAATTGTTGACCTAGACACTCAGAGTTGCGGACACTTTTTTTTCTACTGATCACACCGGTACGACTAAAAAAAAATCGTGCGTCCTAGGATTTTTTTTTTAGTAATTGATCCCACTCTAGAGCCCTGCTGTGGCTTATTTGGAATCACCCATGAGCCTAACATGCATGTCTTTGGGATGGACACTGAACAGGTTGTTATTGTTAACTGACCTTTAAAGGAATTGCAGTTTTAAGCAGATTTTGCTAGATAGTGAGGTACACAAAAAAGCATGCAAAGTGTCCACCAGGTGTCACAGTGTACAAACTATGTGCTCAACTCAAGTCATGCTGTCAGTCATTCAATAAAGTCATCGATTGCTAAACGTAACTAACTTAAAATGATTATTTAAAAGCTATAAAAAATAGAATTCACCATTAAAATTAAGAACTGGACTGGATTAAAAACTACTACTTTTATAAATAGAAAAAAATAATTATTTTAAAAAAATGAATGAGGAATCAGGATAGACTTTTATTTTACATTATATGTTGTAGGCCAAGTGAGGATGTAATTACATAATAGTTTTTTTTATTTTTCTGTCATTTTGATTTAATTTTAATAGAAATTATTTGGCAAGCTGTGTGTTCAGTCTATATGTTTATTACAAAACCCGATACAATGGTACAGAGGTCTGTAGAAGGATGGCGGTTAACATCAGAGGCTGTTGAGTGTTGGTGGATAAAGACCGAGCTCGTCTGTATCTCTGCCTCAAGCCTCCTGATTTACTTCTTCAGTACTGGCCATTTTAACATTTCCTCTTTATTTGTATCAAAGCACCAGTGTTTAGGTTTTATCACTGCGATATTATGTATTGAAGGGTCTTTGCCTTACATTATTAAGCGTCTTCACCATTGCTGTGATTTGGCACTGTAAAATTAAAATGGAATTTAATTGAATATTTAGTCTATTTATATTTTACATTAACTTGAGAAAATAAAGAAGATACGTAGTCATACTATCATGAAAAAAAAAATTATAATGCCAGGATGCTGGATGTAAGGATGTGGCAGTATTTTCTTTGGTGTGTTTTAATCATCTTCATTTGAAATGAATGGAAGATTTGGTAGATTCTAATAACCGATATATCAGGAAGTGTGGGGCATACAGATGAAGAGGAAATTAATCAATAACGTGCATTTTATTGATTTTTGTCTTGTATTTTTTTGTTGACAATAATTTCCCCTACTCTTCAAATCAGATACATGAACATTTTCTAACTGCAACTTTTTTTTTTTCCAGGAGACAAGATCATGAACAGTATCAGGACTGAGACCGTGGATTTGTTTTTTTTATTATTCATTTAAAAAAAGCATGTGGAGAACATCTTGTTGTTAAACTATAGTTTGTGATTAATATGTTAAATAAATAAAAAATCTATTTTGTTATTCATAGCCACATCTTGACCATCTTCACATATTCCTGACACTTAAGTTATAGAAGTAATATAATAAACTTTTGTACACAACAAATCCAAAAGGTAAGTCAGTGCAGAAACTGGGGACTTTATTTTTAATTAACTTTTTACGTGGGACCTCTAGACCCTATAAATATTATGGAAGTGTCTGATTGTTTACTTCAACTTTTCATTTTTACTTATGGCCAGCACATTTCTTTCGCTGAGGCCTTACAGATCTTTATGTCAGTATTTCCATCAGGTTGTAGCTGCCATTAGAGTTTATCTACAGTTTCTAATGACTGAATACTGAGAGTAAGCAGCAGAGCAAAATCCTCCAAAATAAACACTGCAATCATTACCTTGATGGTTGACGTTTTTAGCATATCAGATTTGCAATTAAAGAAATAAAGAAATAAAAACACTTACCATTTAATTTGTTTAAATAAATTTTAAATAAAGTTTAAAATTGAAATAATTATATTAAAAAAGGTTTTAAGGGTAAAACATAAGTGAACTGTTGCAAACACAAACTTCACTATCATAAGCAATTGAAAATCTTTAATAGAGCATATATATTTGACAGACATAACAAGCAACAAAGACAAGCTGTAAGCTGCTTCTTATATTATTCGCTAGCTGTTGCTGCCCTTACATGACACATTATTTTCGACTTGCCATTATACAACAATGAGAACACTAAAGACAATAATAACAGTAGGAACACACACTAACCATAATTCTGACAGTTGTAAGCCGTTTCCACAGGCTTTATGATCAATACAAAAATAGCCATCCCACATTGTGACTGTTTCTGAAAATGCGGCAGACCAATGCTATCAACCACAATCAGTTTCTCCTGCCAGTATGAAACATTTGAACGTACATTACATAATACTACACATTTTAAAATGTCAAAACAAAACATAAAAAAAAAACAGTTGTGAGGTGGTTGTAGCATGACAGTATTACGGGTCACAGTTGCTCTCAGAAGAGGTACTCAGTTCCCCGCACCATTTTTTGTAAGCTCTGTGCAGGATCTCATATGATGTGTTATTAAAAATGTCTGCAATAAAAAGGACAGCAAAGCAAAACTGTTTTAAATCTATAGTACAAAGGACTAACTCAAGCAGTCGATTTAGCAGTAAAAATGTGGAACTTTCGTGTTTCTTCTGTGTTTCAAATACAAAAGCAACGGCTGATTTGTAGCAGTGACAAGAACATTTAAATCTAGCAATAGGGTTTTGGTTTTCTTTGCTCCTTTTAGTACCGTTGATCCTTACCTGCTTGCCCAAGACCAACAGGGAGAGGCATTCTGACCAGGCCGCCAGAATGTTTCAGCCTGTCCTGCAGAGAATTCTGTATGAGGTCCATAGTAAACTCTTGATGCCAGACAGGAAGCTCCAGGCTCACCATGCAGCTGATGATCCTCTGCTTCTCTTCTTCTGTCAATAGACCGCACTCTTCGGACACATAAACCATATAGGACATATCTATGTTCACCGCCTCGCCGTGAAGCAGAGACGGGAGAACTTTCTGAATCGGGGAGAGAAAGGTGAGATGATATCGTTTGCAACCAAACCTGAATGAAAATGTAAAACTCTATGCTTTTGAGATGTTCATGTGTGTGTGTGTATAATCTTAAAAGTGTTTAAAGCTCTACATAGAGTTAATGTATATTTTGCACATACAGAATAAACTTTATCAGCAAAAGATACAAAGAGTTCAGCTGTATTTGCCATTAGTGATCATTTACCATCTCTAATGCTGGACTGATAAGATGGCCAAAGTCCACAAGTCTGTTGAGGTCATCCTCCCAAAGGTTTGGGGCAAGCTCCTCCAACATGGTCAAAATAGCTATGCGAGTTGCCTGTGATGCAGCCTTTAAGGTGCTGCACCCGTATACACTATTATCAATTTGGAATTTAGTGTCCAAAAGCATAGAGCCGTGTTTCTCCAGAAGTTCGAAGAGGCCACTGTGCTTCATCAAGGCCATCTGCAAAGAACCGACAAAAACTGAATGGAATTACTACAACTACCAGGGTCATTTATAACATATCTTCAATGACCTCTGGACTAATTTCTGCACTGTAAGTAGCACATGTGTATCTGTAATGGCCCACAAGAATTGCCCAAATTGCTGGGTTTTTTTACCAATGTACAGACTTTATCATAAATTACTTTGTCGTACCTTTAAAATCTCTGCCAGCCCATTGGAGATATGTCGTCGGGAAACAGTCTGTATGAATGATAGATCGAGGAAGGTAGCAGCAGGTGGAATATAGGCACCCAGCTTATTCTTGCAGTTTGCGAAGTTAACCCCTGTCTTTGCCCCCACGCTGGCATCAATGTAGGAGAGCAGTGTTGTTGGGACTCTGATGTAAGGAGTGCGCCTCCTGTAGAGGGAGGCAGCAAGGCCCACTATGTCAAGGCACACGCCTCCACCAATGGCAATGATGGGCTCTGTTCGTCGGTCAAGGGAGAAATTGTTGACCTCATCTAAGATCTTCAGGGCCATCTCCATAGATTTGTTCTCCTCAGTGGTGGGTAGAGACAAGATCTTGTAAGAGACATTGTTGGCCTCTAAGTATTCAGTTAGCTTGGGACCATAGATTTGAAAGACTTCCTGGTCAACCACCACAAAGCGTCTGATTGGCTTGTTTGATTTTTTAATGTCCTCTAGCTGCTGTGGGTCATTGATGTGGCCCAGAAGGAGGGTGTCATTGCCTGGGTCCAGCAAGCCCTGAGTTTCAGTTACCTTGTAAGTAAAGACAATGGGACTGATAACTGTCCAGGTTGTACCCTTCTCTGTGACTCTCTCACAGCTGCCGGACAAGACACAGGAAAGCATTTATTATAATCACAGGACACTAAGATTGACCTTTGGTCTATATTTGGGTTGAGATTAAAAAGACTATGAGTTACTAATAGTTAACAGTAACAGTTAAAGTATTTCTGATGAGTTGTTCATTGATGCCACCCATTTGGTCTAACAATTATGCAAAAATTAAAAACAATAAATAGCTTCTTTATTAGACAAAGGTGTGCCTTGTGAGTCTCATTTAACAGCTTTTTTTTTTCCTTCTAATATCCAAGCAGGAATCTTATTATGTCAGCAGCATACAAACCATGTAAAAAACTAAAACACTCTTCAAATTGCTTGATGTTGTACTTCTCAATAAAATTGTTAATGGTGTTCAGAAAAAAGACTGTAGTGTTCCATTTCAAACTGCTGTGTGACTTAAACAAAAGAAAAAATGGTTTTATTGAATTCAAGCCAAAAAGGAACTAAGCTCAGGCTAAATTTTACTTCCTGAAAAATTCCTGTGGCACTTTCTGACACTAGAAAAGACTAAATAATGCAGAAATTCTAATTAAACGTGGCAAATATTCGCAAATGTCAGATTATACTGTATGCCAGAATTAACAGTTCTACTATCAAGCTAACTAAGTGATAGCACAGTTGTGTCTAAATCTACATAAGTTACTGAGAAGAGCATTGGGCTGAAGAAAACCTGAGGATAGGGAATTGAAATAGATATGCAAACAAAAAGAGATCAGTCGTACAGATTAAAGCCTTATCACAGTTTTTCCCTGTGATTTCTGTAAATTAGAGTATTGTGTGTACTCACATTTTTGCAGCGGAGACACTGTCCACTCGGTCCTTATTGATCTTTTTTCCCAGTTGGACCTTCCATGTACTTTTGACCCGTACTAAACTAAACTCAGTTGTCTTTTCTTTGGTACCTTTTTCCTCTTGTTGAACTTTCCCCATTCTTGCAGGTTATGAGATACAGGTGTGAACAAAGCAAGTGACAAGTTCATCCTGCCTTAGTAGCCTTTAAATATAGCATAGTGTTTAGAGGATGCCCTTAGGACAAGGGAGGAGCTTTTCAAGATGCTTCACATGTCAATGCACGCATTTTGTGTAACTGTGAGGTAACGCCTGCTTTACTGGCAAAAGAAGAGGATTTATGATTTTTTTTGTTTTTCATTAACGTATAGCATAACAACCATTAAAAGGCTTTGGATGGTGTTTTGAGAATGCATAATCTCATTTTGAAAATTACACTTCAAAGTGGAAAAGATATTTGTACTTTAATCACAAATACATACAGCAGTTGAACAGTTTTAGAATGTGCATACTTTTTTGCCTTTTTTTTTTTTTTTCGCTTGGTGTTGTTTTTTGGAGGGAATTTTTCTGAAGAAAACCACACTTTGAAAAACAGTCATACTATAACAAGGAAAAACAGGATTGACTGAAATCAGAGAGAGACTAAGTATTAGGGTGTGAAACAACATAGCATTGGCATGACAGGCTGACAGCAACAATCGAGTATTATCTTTTTATTCTTGATCTAATCAATGACGTTGTGAAACATGACCTGACTTAGTCTGTAAACTCTAATTAAAGGATACACGAAAGTACAGATAAAATGAGAAGAGACAAAACCACTTTTTTCTAATCCAGCAGGATGAGATTAGAAAGAAGAACAAGCTCACTAAATGTCTAACAGATTTACTTTTTCCCACTCTGTTCTCATCTTCCTCCCACATAGCAAAATTGGTATGGCCCAGATTTGGCCCACACAATGCGCTAACACATGGCCCACATACTGCAAAGAATGACGGCCCTTTGGTGGCCCAGATCTGGTTTGCCAGAGGTGGCCCACACGTGGACCAGCACAAGGTCAGTGAATGACAGACAGTGAATGGACTGATTCTTATAGAGTGCTTTTCTATGCTTCTATTACTTAAAGTCATCTAAACACCATGCCACTTTCACCCAATCTCTCTAAACTGAGTGCTTCTTAACTACATTCATACACATTAACACTCTTGACCATGAACCACTAACCTTCCAATTAGTAGATGACCTGCTCTACCTCCTAAGCTACAGCCGCCCAGTGGAAGACATGAGTAAACTCTCACTAGGTTTTGGATAAAGTGTACACTCACAAACCTGTTAAACCTGTATTTGAAACATTGGCTACCATAGCAGTATAGTACTGCAACATGGCATTTGGATCTTCTAACTAAAATAGGAAAATAGGAACATAAATAGTGCTATCATTGCCAGACCTGGCCCACATATGGTTGACATACACTCTGCCACCCATTTCCCAGTCCTTTTCACCAGAGGAGAGCAGCTAGGAATCAGTGACCTGCTTAGTCACAAGTTCAGCTATCTGTTTATCCACCATCACTACAACCATCATCACCACCATCCCTACAGCTTCTGCATATGTCCATAGTTCAATCACCTGCTCAGTCATCACCAACATCAGCTGAGAGCTCAGCTAAACTCTCCCAGTCTCCTTCACTTTTTTCACCCAGGGGATCTGCCGGGTCATCTCAGCTTCCTGTCTCTGCTGAGACCTCGGTTGAGACAACCCAGCTGCCTCCATCCTCTGCGAGAAGCCCCTGTGAGCTCACGCAGCCAGCTAAGGACTGTGTTGTGCTGACAAAGCCTGGACAGACTGTTTGCTCTGCACAGCCCCAGCTGCTGCATCCTGAGCCGTCTGTGTGCCAGAGATCTACGCACCTACTGCCCCTGCCTTTGTTCCTGATCAGGGTTCTGGAGAACCGCACCAATCATCTATTCCCGCTGGTGGCTCTGGTGAGCCCGGGCTAGTTAGCTAGGTCTCCGGATGCATCTGTATTTTATTGTAAAGTGCAAATAAAGACGTCTGATTTTGGAAGTAGAAGTCTCCGCCTGATCGCTACCATCAAAAAGAATCTGTGAAGTTGTCAAACTACAACACATGTCAAACACTGAAGATGGTAATCCACCTGAGTCAAGCAAAGAACAGATTTAGCGAGCTTTCAGAGCCCCTTTGCGACTTTTTTTCTAAAAAGGGACTAGCAACAAACCTGGTGACTTCTTCTGGTGTTATTGGAGACTTATGATGACTTTTTGACGTGAAAGCATGTATTGCTTTTACTCTCAACAAGCAGTGGGTGCTGCCGTGACACCTCGCCCGTGCCAAAGCCCCCCCACACCCACTGTAATGCAGGGTGGGAGCAGTGGTAAATGTACATTTTTCTTTGTCTAAAATAAATCAATGCACAAAAATACATCATTCCCATCATTAAAAACGTAATATATTCTAAATGCCTTTAGGGTGGTTTTTTTTACTCACTTTATGTTTCTACCACAATGTTATATCTCTCACCTACAGCGTCTGTTACAATTACATAGGCATGACCAATTATGCAAATTACAGGATGATGTCACTTAGCGACTTCTGGCGACTTATAGGACAGCCAACAGTGATTTTCCTTACTAAGGAGTTGGAAACACTGGCAAAGCGAGTCCTAGAGATCGGCTCCATGGCTATGGACCTCTGTCCACAGCTCTCCACATGGCAAAAAGATTGCTGTCAATAATGAAAATGCCATGGAGGTGCTAAAGGTAGGTGAAAATCACCGATAAAATTTGAACTCAGAAGATTTAGTGGTTCATTTTATATATTAAAAAAAAAAACAAAAAAACAGTGTGATGGGTCTCTTCTTTTCCACAATCAGAACAGGCTCGTGCTGGTAAACACTGGTTCACACTGACATATCAGGCTAACACTGACATTTTTTTTTCAATAAGTGAACAACTGGGTCATGTGGTCAACTTTGTAATAATGCTACATCCCTTCCAGGAATTAGCTGTTGCAGATGAGCAGTTTGACAAGGCCTGAAAAGAATAATTACTTATCACATATATTTTCTGTGATTATGGAGGGTTATAGGTATATATAATATTTATCTTAGAATAGTGCTTCATGAGTTCAACCAGTTTATCTGTAATGATCTGTGGGCTGAGAGACGTTTTTAAGATTCAGTCAGTTGTTTTTTTTTTACACTTCTTTTATTTTAACTATGCACACTTGTTTAAAAGATTATTGTTTCTTTTAATATGGCTTCAGTATTATCTGTTGGGTACCTGTGACCTTTGAAACAGGTGTTCAATAGCCACTATACTCTGATCTCTGTAAACAAAAAGCACAGAGCAGTGTAAAGGTAAATAAAATTGATGCAAAGGCAAGATAAACATTGTTGAAAATAAAAGAGTTTGATGCAGGCAATAAAATAAATAAAATAAAAACGTCCACTTTGATGTTTCACCTCATCTTTCAAACTCCTGTATCACACCTTTAGTTGTACCCAGTCGCTTGTAAGTTTCATGGCACAATTAAATTATCTCCCATCTGTCACTGACTTTTCACTAAGAAAAGAGTGCAATCATATCTCAGACTTTATTAAACAGTCAACCTATTTGCTCATTGGATCAGGGCCTTTTGACTGTTTGTTTACATACACTACCGGTCAAAAGTTTAGAAAACCCCAATTTTTCCATTTTTTTATTAAAAAAAAACTACAGTTGAATGTCTCATTGAACTCTGAAATGAAAGCAAACTACAAATAAGCAATTGAAGTTAAAGAAAAAAGAAATCATGGAGTCAATTTACCTATGGCCTCACCCACCTTACCCTCACTTATGGCCACGAGCTGATGGTAGTGACCAAAAGAACGAGATTGCGGATACAAGCGGCAGAAGGGGGCTGGCTTCTCCCTTTGAGATAGGGTGAGAAGTTCGGCCTTCCAGGAGGGGCTCAGAGTAGAGCCGCTGCTCCTCCACATCGAAAGGAGCCAGCTGAGGTGGTTCGGGCATCTGACAAGGATGCCTCCAGGTCGCCTCCTGGGTGAGGTGTTCCAGGCTTGTCCCACTGGGATGAGGCCCCGGGGCAGACCTGCTGGAAAGATTATATTCTCGGCTGGCCTGGGAACGCCTTGGTGTTCCCCCGGACAAGCTAGAGGAGGTGGCTGGGGAGAGGGATGTCTGGGCTTCTCTGCTTAGGCTGCTGCCCCCACGACCCGGCCCCGGATAAAGTAGAAGAAGATGGATGGATGGATGGATGGATGGATGGATGGATGGATGGAGTCAATTTATAGACCAAAATGTATCCTATAGTTTTGACTCATCAAAGTAGCTATCTTTGGCAGATACAGCAGCTGAACACACCCCTGGCATTCTTTCTACAATAGAAATCAAATATTGTTCAGAAAGTTCTTCCCATATCTGTTGCAGAAGTTCCTATAAATGGGGCACTTGTAGGTTGCTTTGCTCCCACTCTTCTGTTGAATTCATTCCAAACCAGCTCAATGGGGTTTAAGTCTGGAGACTGTGATGGGCACAGAGGGTACCATCCCTGGCTCCAGCACAACAGCCCCAGACCATCACGCTTTCTCCTCCATGTTTGACAGTTGGTGCCACACACTATGGAACCATTTTCCCCCTACTTGATGGCGTACAAAGCTCCTGCATGATGAACTGAAGATTTTAAATTTTCATTCAACAGTCGTCAGTAGTCCAATGGTGGTGTTTCCTGGCCTGGTCTTATTCTGACGTCCTAACAGTGGCTTTCTTGCTGCAACTCATCCTGTCAAACCTGCAGTTCCAAGTCTTCTCTTCACAGTTGAAACTGAGACTTTCTTATTATGACTACTATTAAGCTGTGCTTGAAGCTGTTGTCCTGTGAGCCGCCTGTCACGCAAGCTGTTCACTCTCACAAACCTGTCCTCTGATTCAGTTGTGTCTTTGGGTCTGCCAGACCAGTTTTGCCTTTTGACAGTGAAGGAAACTGCACTCACTGAAAACTTGACTTTCTTTGCAGTTTTTCTATAGGAAAGACATTTTCTTAGTGTTGTGATGGTTTGTGTCTCTTTCATTGTTATTTGCCTTTTTCTCACCATTTTTGTAGCAACACACTACTTTCTGCAGTAAAATACTGTTCAACTGATGCTCACGAGGGTATGGTGTTCCAACACTGCTTTTATGCAGACTGAGGGGGATGTAAGCACTACAGAAAAGTTGGAACACCTGTAATAATGAATTGCATTTATATAGCGCTTTTCAAGGCACCCAAAGAGATTTACAATTCCACTATTCATTCACTCTCACATTCACACACTGGTGGAGGCAAGCTACAGTTGTAGCCATAGCTGGCCTGGGGCAGACTGACAGAAGCAAGGCTGCCATATCGTGCAATCGGCCCCTCTGGCCAACACCAGTAGGCGGTAGGGTAGGGTAAAGTGTCTTGCCCAAGGACACAACGACCAGAACAGGTTACAAGTTGAGCGT
>VUQR01001463.1:0-24168 GCA_015108515.1 Hemichromis elongatus | reverse complement strand
AGCAACGCCCCCCCCCCCCCAAAAAAAATAAATAATTTGATTTTGTTACTAAATATGTAAATGTGCTGTAGCCTTTATTTGCAGTAAAGCTTTGTTTTTTCTAGAATGAAAGGATCAAGCTTGTGGATTTTACCTGGCCTTGGCCTTGCCTCTCAAGGTCAACCACACACATATCCACAATAGGGCCCAGATTGGTAAACGTCTCCATCACAGCCACATATGAGCCTTGCTCATTGCTGTCCACGTTGAGCTGCAGAGAAAAACAATATTGTCTTTACAAAGGATGTAATCTGTACAATTTCTTTAAAAATCACACATGTCAAAAAGCGATGATATTGGAGGTTAATAATTCACTATTTACTATATATACTTATTATACTTAACTTTAGTAAACTAAAATGCAAACTTAAAAATAATGACCACCAAAATAGAGCAGAATAATGAAGGCCCAAGGAAAAAATAACATTTCAAAATCAGTTCTTATCTTTATCACACAATTCTACGCACGTCACTAAAAGTTTAGCTTATATTATTTTTTTTAACCTGAGAAAAAACTGTGTGTTTAAAGTGAGTTTCGATCCACAAATTACAAAAGTAACAATAACAAAACTCTTGCTGCTTCTTACCTTCACTAACTGGGAGTCGCCTAATCTAGAGCCCACAAACACAACACCGTTGTCCAAGTAGGTCAAACATTCAGCAATAGATGTCTGTCAGTGAAGGGACACACAAACATTTCAGTCTCTTGATCATAGCACAGCGGGGCTGCAATTTACAATCAGTTACATTTTAATCAATATGGAAATGACTTTGTTGATTAATCCTGTACCAATAAATTGCCAGTTAAAAAAAGAAAAAGAAAAAAAAAACCCAGAAAGGCCAAAACAAAGTCAAAAATATGGATATTCCCCTCACTAGTTTAAAGAAAAGTTAACACATGGGACACTTTGGAACCATCGCTTTTGCATTTATACCAAGAAATTCACAAATAGTTGCAGATCTATTTTGTTATCCAATCATTTTTCATCAGTTTGTGGTTGGCTGGACAGTCTGAGGGGTCGGTGCATTTAAGCTGTTGCTTCTGGTTTGCACTCTTTCTGCTTCAAATACAGACGTTTTTTTCTTTTCCCGCTCGTTTGTGAAAAAAATACTGCGTGTTTTGCAATGATCGGGCAAACAATATCAATAACTGAAAGGGATAAAAGAATAAATGAATGAAGGTGGTCACTGGGCAAAAACCATAAATCGGTGAATTTTACAACGGCCTTGTATCTATTATAGCGAAAAACAAATAGATAAATAATCAATCTGAATTCCAGTTGGTCATTTTGAGAACAGATTCACTGTTATAGTGATCTGAGCTTCCAACATTACACAACTGTGCGTTAAATTTAATGTTTTTACTTGTGGCTGCATTAGTTACAAAATAACATTAACCAGTGATAATTATTTTTCCCATCTGAAATTAAATTTTAACTTCTATACATTAAACCATTAATAAAAGAAAAAAGAATTTACCTGATGATAAAAAACAATTTATTTTCGACTATATTCCACTAACAGGAGAAACAGAAAGGGCACTTAAAGTGCGACTGTTCAACTAGAAATTAATTAATAAAGCATTCTGTCTGACATTTTAACATAGAGCTGTTCCTACGTGTTTATTGAACAGATTTGTCCTAATAGCAGTAGACTTTATAATAATCTAAAAAGCAACCAGCTCCTAAATCAAAAGCACTACTAGCGTAAGAATAGAAAACTAGCAAGAAAGCCAATAACATATCTAAACTTCTCAGAAAGTAATTAAAGAAATGTGCTACAAACCAAATGTTGTACGCCTTGAACATGAGCCTTAGCTTCCAGTAAAATATTGAAACACAATCATTACCTCTATCTTCTGTGCATATGAAGACAGATCTATTAGCTCAGGGGCATAAACCACTAAGAAGTCAATTGTAACAAAAGACAGTACAGAGATGGTAAGAACAAAAAGCAGCGGTAAGAAAATCAGAAAAAAAAGAAAGGGAAGTGAGAAAGTGATGGGAGAAATGCCTGAGGAAAGGCAGGTGGATAAAAAGATGGAAGACAGCCAGCGATACTACGGCCTAAAGAAACATAAATGAAAGACCTCTCCGAGCAGCTCCACATGGAGGTCTTTGAGCGCCACTGTGCCGTCCATTAGCTCCTCCTTCTCCAACAGCAGCATGAAGAGACGTCCCTCCATGTCACCCAGCAGGTACCGTGAGCCATTGGGGTCCACTCGGTTGTGGCAGACAATGGTACTTTGCTGTAAGCGAGAGCAAGACACAAACACATCAGCCAATACTTATAAAAGCTTGCCTCTCATAGGGTCCCACACTTTAGCAAATAAACCACAAGTCAATCATTTATACTTGAATTCTGTGCAGTCAAGTAACAGTGCCCCACCACCAAAGCAGTTCTTATTATTATTTTAGGTACATTGCAAAAAAAAACCCAAAAAACTTTTGTGTTTACTAAAAAGATCTCTTAAATTGCTTGTGCATGCACATGCAACATATATGTGCAAAGAAGGAATCTGGAAAACCAAGTTGTTAGTGCTCTCTGTTGGACAAACTTTGCAATAGCAACAGTATTTCTAAACATTTTTTATGCTTTTACAGAAATATCTTGTCACTGATATATTTCTGATATGCTAATATTTCCCCAGAATAGAATTGAAACTGACTGACTTATCAACCATTCATACAATAATCTATTGCCACGCTTATATTCTCTTATCACTGTTTACTGTCATATTTTATCACACTGTTTAAAATACGCTTTCTAAACCGTCGCTTTGCCTTTTTTAAAGCACTATCAACCGAGGGTGTTGTAAAATATTTTACAGTGCCTTCACTTTGAGCAGAGCTTTATGGATACTGTCGGGCTCGCGTTAAGCTTTCAGCCTTAAGCTTTTTAAAAACTTCTTATTCTAAACAAAAGTGAGCAGCACCAAAACATGTGTTAGGAGATGCAGGATAAGCTGCATGGATGGACTGAATAATAGTCCAGATTAAAGCTGGCATTTAACTCCAACAGTGTGACCGAGTTTCTGTTACTTTCCTTCAACGGGAGATATTATTGTCGTCAACGACTACTGTATACAGCGAGTCAATTTCTCACTTGATCAAACCTTTACAAAACTCATTTTCACAATCACCCAGCCTGTAGCATTACTTAAAACTTTTGTCAAAAACTTTTATTTTCACAGCTTTGCAAAGTTGAGGACTCTTGACTGAATGGCAGGTAATTAGCTTGTTAGCTCTGACATGTAAACCAGTCTACTTTCTTACCAGCTACCGTAATGCCCTAGATGAGCCGAGACGTTTTCAGCAGACCTCCGTGTTGGCAGAAGCTTTGGTGTTCCACATTCATTTTTCACTTTGGTGCTCCAGAGTGACAATTTATTAATTAGCTGCCAAAACAGTTCTGTTATACATCAAAGGATAAGCCTCTGTGTTTTCTTGATACTTTTGAAAGGAGCATGTTTGAACTGAATACAAATAACATATTAGGTGAAAAAAACAAACAAATAATGATCACCTAACAATAACTTTCCTATTAACCTGTTCATTTTCAAACACTGTTAGGAAATAGCTGAAAAATGCTACTGTGCAGTTGTAATAATGAGAAAAAAATCTAACACATCAGTAGGTCTGGAGGATGTTTTTGAGCCACTGATGAGACATCAGCAGAATCTGTGATAGAAGCCATCATTGTGTTTGCATTTTCATTTGAGATGTTAGCTTTATTTTCATGCCAGATATGGTTCAAAGTCCTTTTAGAGGCAAATTCTCCAACACAGAATCAACCCTGAAACGTGTCCATGGACTTATTTAAGAAGTTATTTTTAAGAATGAAATAAATTCACTTTGATACCACTATAACATGAAAAACTGATTTAAATGTTTCCTGGCCTTTCCTTAAAATATTGGTTAAAAAAACAAAACAAAACAAAACTTTTCTCCTTTTCAACTGGGGATTATATTACTAAAATTTCTCTCTTAAAATGTCTGTGGTGGCAATGATACGGTTACCGCTTCTTTTTCCATTTTTGCTTTTATTAAAATCCCACATCAAGGGAAAAAATCTAAAGGGACAGCATACTTTGAACAACGTTGGTTAGCTATGAAATGATAGTAAAGTGTATCCTAGTGATAGCACTGCAGCTAATAAGCACCAAGTAGCCCAGCTACAACTAAAAAATCTGGTTTGCAGCAGAGACATTGGGGAATCTGAGGAAAAGGGGAGTGGTAGAGGATAAAAACAGAAATGAGGCTCATGCCAACATGGATGGGATCATGCACCAGAGCCGGGAACACCATGAAAGTATCCAGAGAGACCTCCAGGGTTTCTGCTGTACAACCCGACCTTTTCTCAGGGAGAATTTCATCTGAAGGTTTTTTGTTCGTCACTGCCATCGTAACACTTTTAACAGCTAACAGATAAACAGGATATTTAAATATAGATTCGAAAAGTGTTAGCCCTGCGTCAGAATGGCAACAGGTCTCCTTCACTTTATTCCTGTACCTTTAAAAATTTGTGTTATTAGACGTAAACAAAATACAAAACCCAGTAAAAAGAGTAAATCATGGGAAAAAAAGAAAAACATGTTTTAAAATAAATGCTACAAACCCAAAGGTACACAGGAGTCTTTTGTAACATATTACATAAAACTATATATTCAAGCTAAAAAAGCAGATGCTGCAACAGAAAAATGTTTCCTGGTTTCTTTAGATATAAAGTCAATAAATGAAGAAGAAAACAAGTTAGTGAAATAGGACGTTACCAAAGCAGAGCGTGACAAAGCCACGTGAGGATAAAAACCAGGAGATTGATTCCTGGCAGAGGATTTAAGTTATTTAGAGGTTCACCGATAGCTATGCTTTGAAAATGTTTGAATTCTATTTTGAAAGGTAGAAACATGTCCAGCTTGGAACAATTTGGTTTTTACTTAGGATACTAAACCAGCTCTAAAGCTAAAATGTAAATAAAAACACTATTTACAATGGAATACCAATAATATGTACATAGGGAGTTAACATTCCAAAGAATCTAAAAAACACTTTAAATTATGGCCCCATTTAATAATAAATAAAACCCCAAATTTGACTTAAAACTGATTTAATTTAATGTGATTTAATAAATGTAAATGTTTTATACTGAAGATGAATATCTAGGTATCAAGATGTGTAAAATAATGAAATAATGAAAACTTCAAACTTTTTTGGGGGACTTTGGAAAATTTCCAAAAGTGAAAACAGTGAAAACTACAATTTAGACAAATAGGATTTGTTTAGATACTTACAGGTGAGGCAACACTTTGATAGAAATACTAAAACTATTGGGCAATCTGATACGAGCAGTGGTAATATTTTCACTGATGCCTGCATGGGCCACCATCCGCAAGAAGCGGGGACCTAGAAAGTATACATGAATACAATCTCTAGCGAAATATTCCACCTTATACATCAAAGTCAAATGGGAAATTGACGCAAATGCCACGCTAACAGCTGAGGATTTTTTTTAAATATGTGAATTAAATGCTGCCTAGTGGAGAGAATATTCATAAAAGAATTTGATGTTTTATTACTCCAAAAAGGAAAATTCTATAAAGCAGCAGATCTGCCAAACACAGTAACACAACCATATCAGGTTTTAAGATTGATAATAGTTTTGATATTGTATATTTAGGTATTACGCCACCTTATATTAAATTCAAAACAACTATGTTCTTAAAGTATTACTTATTACCAGTAAAAAGGAAATAATAGGGAAGTGGATGGATAAGGAGCCAGCAACTAAAGGCAAAGTAGTTGGAGAGCGTAAAAGAAATGTATAAAATGGAAAAACTTCTTTTCCCTAAGACTATGTATGGATAAAACAAATTTAAAGGTCCAACATTTCTTCATGACTCATACATATGGCAGAGCATAAATTGAAACTAAACAGAATCACATAAGCCATTACTGCTGCTAAATGTAATCCTACTCTTCCATATTAATGTATCACAAATTCTGTGTCTATCTAAAGATGGCAGTGATTACCTATAAACTCTTAAGAGACAGCAAGCTTTCTTGTTTCCAAATGAGTGAATTCATAGAAAGTTTGAATCATGAATGAACCCTGAAAAGGCAATAATCAATCATCCTTAAATTGGGCAGATAAGTTACTTATTAGCATAGTCAACCACCCTAGCAACGATTTGTGTTTTTTTTTTTGTTTGTTTTTAAATGAAGATAATAAAATAGTGAAATTAGAAGAGTCCTAATCTAAATTATTTCTTTCTTTTTTTTGCAATTCATGGAAATGTTCTTCTAAAGCGCAGTGAGGAAGGAAAGAACATCCTCTAATTATAGAAGCGAGAAGTGGTTGAGGGGCTCTTGGGCCTTGAGCTCTTTTAAATGCCTGCAGAATGACTACAACTTAATCTTGATAATACTAAAAGCCTGGGGTATTGGAAGCTTAGCACTGATAAGAGTCATAACAAAACAAAGCACATGTACACCTCAGGGTTTAAAAAATATAACAAAACAATCATGCTCACACAGTCTGATTCTGAAGACAGCTTTACAATCACACTCTTGATTTCACACCATTTTATAAATAAGCGTCATACTTGGGCTCATGTTCCCAGACAAGCTCTCTTTAATTAGTTTGCTTCCAACAGCCCAGTACCAACAGCTATTTAGATGAATCTTTGAATTAGATAAAGGCTACTTAGTTGTGATAAGGCACTACTACCAGCTCTGCAAGTGACTTTACCTACTAACTCTATTTTGACTGTCCCTGGTACAGAAATAGTCTATTTGCTGAGCCTTACAGTATTTCTAACAGCTACAGTCTAATTCAATTCTACATTATTGGAACTTAAATGTTTACCTAGCTTCTTTTGTACAGCTGAACGATCAAAATATCTAAACCCGAAGTGCGCTATCTGTCATCATTACCTTGATAGTGGGTGGTGCAATGGCCAAGTATTTGTCTCCATTGTGGTAGGTGATAGACTCTTGTCCTATGATTATAGCTCCACCAAATGGTTCAGGGACTAAAATACAAGCACACAGGCAAGAGTGATTATTCTGTGAACCTTCTGATATTTTTTCATTATTATCATGGCTATATGTTGAGTTTTTTCCCCCCATTTTTCAAGAATAAACATCTAAAAGCGTTAAATAATTGAAGTCTTTTGATTACCTGGGATCACCATCGATGCCTCAGCCTCCACATTCTCCTGTTTCCAGGGGCCTTTGTTAAACTCCTTCTCCCTTAGAGAAACCTCGTAGGTCTTCACATGGCGTCCCTGAGGGTCCTATGAAACAAAACACATGGAGTCATTAACTGAGCTTTGCTGTTGTGCATTGCTTAGTTACCATAGGCTCGAAACCATTTTCACAGAATAGATAAATTAAATAGAAATGTGAATTTGTCAACATATTCTTTTTTCATTTCTTTAAAGACACATTCCCACATTATGTACTGGTCCTCCTACTGTACCTGGTAGATGAAACAAACAGTGGGAGCCTGGCAGCCATACAGAAAGTGAACGTCGATGACCTGGAGCTCCTCCAGTCTGATGTTGAAAGCTTTGAGCTCACGGTTGTCCCTGTCCAATGGGATCACTTTAAACAAGCCGTCATACAGCCGCAGACCAATCATGCGGCATTCTGGGTCTACAATTCCAATGATACCCGTCTCTGACGGACGCCCAATACGATCCTGCAAAAGAGCATTGTTTTAGGAACCGTTTAGCACTACAAGTGCATGAGAAAGCGTCACGTCACATACCACATAGCTGGTAAAAATGTTTCAGCTTTTACAGTTTTTAAATAAGGTCTAAAAAGTCCAAAACGTCACTGATACAAACCACATTAAAGAAAACAAGAATTATGAAATGTTACCTAAAGGTGTTTACCGATTTAAATGGCAAATGGATCATTTTAAACAGTCTAAAATAAGATTTATTAATATGAATGCAGTGGAGACAAAAAAAGAAAAGAAAAAAAGAGTGAACTGCTGCATTCAACCAAGAAGAACAAAACACATACTGTCCCTCATATGAACCAACAATAACACATAGATTAATGTCCTTACAATACAATAATTATATGTTAATAGCTATATGCGTCGCTATCTCACCTGGACATTGCCATGGGCTCGGGTGATGATGTCAATGCTCTCACCGGTCTGTTTGTATTCTAGGATGCAGGCATTGTACTTAGATGTAAGAATGAACAGCAGGTCTTTGCTCTCACCCTGAAGAATGAGGAGGAAAAAGGCACCAGAGTTACATGTTATACACTTGATCTGCCCAATTAGAAGACAGAGTCTGCATGTGTCATATCCTATTTTTAATTTGCAGACTTTCACTCTTTTTAAGAGGCAAAATTTCCACCCTCCAAACACGTCACAGCACAAGTTATTCGTGGTGCAGTTAAATATTTATTAAAACTATCTAGTCCAGCAGGAAAAATAATTTAAAGTGTTACCGACCGCACACAAAACCCCTTACCTTGGGCCTGAAGAGCTCCATAACAGCAATTCTGCCATACATGCCCACTTCTTTGACGGGCCTCAGCCCCTCTGCTGTGACCACATAGATCTCCAAACGTGTGTTTTTAGCTATGAGCAGATTGAGGTCTTCAGCTGAGGTGAAGTGACCTGCAAAAAAAAACAAAATTTACATTATGTTCAATACACTGGTTTAATGTGAGAGTAGTGGTCACAAAGAGAAATGAAAAATGTCCACAAAGATCAGAAACTTGGTGCATAAATATTCTGGTGCTTCTGAAATACATTTACATATCATCTTAGATGCTGATTTTAATGACTTCTTCAGTCCTCAGCTAAATTACCAAATCTATTATCAGCTAAAAAAAATACCTTAAAAAGAAATTATTCAACTTGCTCAAATGTTCTAATTAATCATAATAAGGGAAACAGCAAACGGTTATTTTTATCCAAAGGTAGTGTAAACAATCTATGTTGGCCAAACTAGTTCATTTCCATCATCTACTCCAACAAAGGTAACTATATCAGAGTTACTGCCACAATCAACGTGTCACCATGAAACGTAGTAAACGTCTTTACACTCTGACTGCAGTTGGCACTGTCAATTATCAGATTACTTAACAGTGTAAGTAACTTGTAAGTAGTAGATTTCATGTCGGTAGACTATTGCACGTTAGCATTAATCTCATTTCATCAGCTTATATCATCTTGGGGTATTTACTACCGCTGTGAATAATAAAAAGAGTGTGAACATGAAGGGATGATGCAGCCTACGCAGCCATTTCATGATTGCATGTCAAACTGTGACCTTAATGTGACAGAATTCCTATGCGTCTAGCCTCGAATACAAAAAGACAACAGCATAAGTGTCTCTATCAGCTTTAATAAAACACGTTTTTGTGAATAAAATGAACGAAAACTTCATCTAGCTTAACTCGCTTAAAGTGGGGCACTAAGTATGTGTGATATGCTAATGTCTGTGAGCAGAGGAAGCGCATTTTGATCCGCGGCAACTGACTTGGAGGACACTGCTAACCCTACAAAAGAAGAAGCAAGAAAAAAAAACGTCTGCAGTGTTTGGATTAAAGCAGACGTGACAAGAGACGTGTGTGCCGCGACACGCATACAAACTAGCAGACCCTATGTGACAAGTAAACCGTTGACATAGCGAAACATGAGCTAGCGGCTACAACAGGCCCGTTTGGACCACTTTAGTTGTAGCGCGGGAGCAAAGCTAACATGCAGGTGGCAAATGTTTCCTCACTGCACAACGACAAAAAATAGTGCGGATTTACCTGTGATGCAGGCGTTAACCGCCGTAGGTTTCTGGGCTGTTACAACGTAATTGTACGACATTTTTGACAAAAACAAAAGACAAACACCAGAACAGTGTTTAATCTCTCTCAAGTGACAAAATCATTGATAATAAAGCTTTGCCGGAAGTAGAAAGCGGAGAGCTGTGTGGGTCTTAGATGGAGCGCCACCAGCGTCGCGGAGGGTGATCAGCAAGGTATTGATTTTATTTATGCCGCTTGTAGCACCGTCCAACAACAGGTAATACGTGGTGCATTACATAAAACAGAAAAAAAAACAACAACAAAAAACATTAGTCACTCGCTAAAAGAAAATATATTCATATCAAGTGTAAAAATAAATGGTAAAATGGCCTGTATTTTTTTATAGCGCTTTACTTAGTCCCTATGGACCCCAAAGGGCTTCACACTACATTCAGTCATCCACCCATTCACACACAAATAAATAAATAAAATAAATGATTTAGTGCAATTATTATTCTATTTCATTTGTTTTTTTCTTCTGAAAAAGCCTAAAAGTACGACGCTGACCACTTGGAGCTGTAGCGCTGCAACAAAATGTTCTTAATAAAAAATTTTTTTAAAATGTTGCAAAATAATATAACAACACTCCTTTTTTTCATTTGGATACAAGCAGCTCGAGATATTAACTTTTTCTAGTTTTGTGGGAATAACACCAATAAAACTCTCAATGCCAACATAACATGTGTTCTCGCCCAATCAGAAAAAACTCAAGAATCCTTGAATGCACTCAACACAACACCTTAAAAACGAGCAGGCCACCAGGAATTTCCCCCTGTAATGAGCAGCGACCCCTGCTGCCTCACTAGTACTATTACACAACAAAATATGTTCCCTCAATTTTTTCCTCAATAAAAGCGAATACAAAATCTCTCACATGTTTAATACATCGAGGGTGAACAACAGTATTTGCCTGAAATACAACAAATATTTATTTAATATTTGTTTTTTTTATATGTTTTCAGAAGAATAATATATCAGTATTGGATAACGCCGCATTCACGTAACGATTGCATAATAGGAAGAAAAACAAAACGCTTTTCATTAGGCGTTTATGTATTATTCGCAAGTGGCTGCCATAGCTCTTGTAGGCAATGCAATTGTTGATAATGTTTTGTTTGACTCTTTCTTTTGTTGTCTAATTTATGCTATTCGTGTACTTTAATATTCTAACGTTAGCTAAACCTTTCATTGTGCTTTGTTGTGTGTTGTTGGATGCGTGTTGTGGTATATGTGAGGTGACTAGGACAGATTCCTATCAACTGCATCGCTGAACTGGTAACAGTAAATTTGAATTTGAATTTAATTTTGCCTTTCTTGTCGTACATTGTTCGCCATGTCCGAGTTTACATTGAATCCACCATATCAGAGTAGGCTGTGTGGTGTCGTTGCTATGAAACCCAGTGCCGCCAACTGACTTTTATATAATGGAGGCTCTAGAAAACACGAAAAGACACAGCACGAGTATAGAAATACAAATAAAACGTGGAAATAACCTGGTAAGTCACTTTGCCGTTACTTAGAAATGACATAACAGTCTAACGGAAGTACATGGTGTTTACGAAGCTTTATTTTTTACCTTAAAATTCACGAAGCAGCAAACTACCGTAATAACCCAACATTACCGTCCAGCAATTCCAAAACCAACTTTGAGGTGTTCACTTTGGTTGTTTTACAGTAAACGATTATAGCTCCCCTTAAGTGAGTTGTAATGTTCCATTACTCATAGAAACAGGAGATTCGGTACACTAAATATTTATGTACGAGATATATGCAATTTATAGAGAACAGGATGGACAACAGTAGAAACCCCCGCCCCCGGGCCATTTATTAGCTTATTTTTTAAAACAGTGAGCAAGTAATCTACTAATTAAAAGGTTGGTGGTTCAATTCCCGGTCTGTGTGCCAAAGTGTCCTTGGATAAGGTATTGAAAGGCCAAGTTGATTTCCGACGCATCCATTAGTGTGTGAGTGTTATGTTAGAGGAAAAAGTATAGAAAAGAAACGTGCTTTTATGAATGAGACATGTGCTCAAGTAAAGTAGAAATGTGCTATATAAGAACCAGTCCATTTGTAATCTTTTATTGTATTGTGTATCCCTATTTTAAAATGTATTTATTATTACTGGATGAATGTTTGCTTTTTAAATGGAGCTGCTGGATATTTATCTATATTGTTTAATTGATTAAAGACTTCTCCATAAGCTTTTTAGAGATTCCCAATACAGATAATAAGACACATACATGAACTTATTATCTTTAATTAGTTCAGTTATTCACCACTATTTTATTTTAAAATGTGATGTAATCTCAAGTAAATGTATAAAGAATAGCAAAGGCTGAAGAGGTTTTCCGATGACAGTATTCACCGCTTACTATGTATATCTTTTCTTTTCTTTTCAGCAAGCAAAACAGGGAGACAGCTTTCGGAGTTTGGTGCGGGTTGAGTTTGATGGAACATTGCTGGGCGAGTCAGATGAGAAGCAGGGCAACCCTATGCAGGACTATGTTGACTACAAATTTACCTGCGTCCTCCACTGTCCAGACGATGCTCGGGCTCTCAGCAACATTACCCAAAAACCGATCGTATGTAAGTCGAGATTGAAAATATTCTCCTGTCTCTGAAAGTGGCGCTAACCAGCAGCTGAAACATTTCATTTCATTCTTTTTTTCTTTCAGTTTGATCAACACTTGTTTTTGTTGCTTTTTTACATTTTTGCTGTGAATCCCTTATGCAAATGGCGACAGGAATGTTCTTGATAACCAAACTTGCTGAAAACAGGCACCGCTGTGTTTAATGTATATGGTTTTGTTGTGGTCAGTGACAGTGATAGAGATCCTGGCTCCGGAGAAGAATGATGAACCAAGACAAGCCCCTCTGGGCCAAGCTGTTGTTGACCTCCTACCACTGTTACAAGGTACAGCTATAGCTATCTGTCAGAGCTGACATCAGTCACCTTGCTCCTTCATAATCATTTATGACTTTTTTCTTCTATGATAAATGTAGCTCATTTATTGCTCATGCAAAAATTTACATTCATACTATGAAAAGTTTCTGAATTAAAGGCCCCAGAAGGTAAGTTGAAATTTGAAACACTATTGAGCCCTCATAACTTTATCAGTCTTGGAGCTAGCCATATAAAAAACAAACTTCACCGCTGCAAAAACAAATTTAAGCTCTGTTATTAACTGAAAACAAATCATTTTATTTTCCTTTCACTTTGACTGTTACACTCCAAATGCAAAATCTAGTTTTAATTTAGCATTTTTTTTTCTCTAAATAATCTTTAGCGTCAGTGTACCTACAGTACTGGTACATATATTTACTTACTTTCTGATACTGGGCTCATCTTCTACCACTGATCCCTTTTCAAAATCGGTTTGTAATATAGTCGGCATATATTCCCAGATAACAACTGCTTTGTATGGAGGTCAGAAAAGGAAAAACTCATTTCAAAGAGCTTTTCTTAGCAGAGCAGGACTTTCATTTGTTAGAGTGATTTTCTCTTTGCCTTCAGGTCAGTGCAGTTTCTCATCCACAGTCTCTGTCAATTCGGTGCCCAACCCCTCGGCCAAACCTGCCCAGGACGCCGGTCTCAAGGTCAGTTTAGGACTCTGCAGAGTCATTCACCCTCTTGGAGAGTGAATGACTGCACTCTCTGCCAATTTTCACATAATAAAGTAACCCAAATAAATTACAAGTTTTTTAATGTATTTTTAATATTGACGAGAGATCGAACATCTTTAAATGCACTTAAAAATAGCACTGATCAGACATTCTTCCACTGCCTACATATAGTCCTTATTGAAAAAGTGAAATGTGAATAACATTTATTTCTTATAATTGTATTAAGTCTAGATTACCAACATGATGGTTACTGCTAAAGTAAAATATCAAACCAAAACAAATGCTACAATTTGAGAGGATTTATTTTCTGACCACAAAAAGGCTCTCAGGCTCAACTGGTATCCGGTAAAAAGTTTTTAATATTTAGTATTTTTAAGCTTTTTACAGGTTGGCTTGAGTATATAAAACCAAGATTCCAAACATTTTAAAATAATGCATTCAACACATTTGACAGAGCCTAAGAAACACACAGCGTGTTTTGTTAAATTAATACTAATTTTAGACATGTAGACACTTTTGTTGTATATGAAATCTGTAAAATAACAACTAGAAACAATAGAAAGATAGTGGACAGTTAAAAAAAACACAATTTAACTTTTTTTGTACCTATACATTGTTTTAAGAGTGTATCCATATTGCCCCACAGTTCCCCAACAAAGATAAGAGTGCAACCAGAATGAAGCAAGGGGCCAGCCAAGCAGTTTTTAAATGGAAAGGGAAGGTAATCCCATTACTCTACAGGGACACTTATTGTAAGGATAAATAATGGTGCCTATGCAAGTTGAAATACTCCTCATGTCTAAAAGCAAAAACAAAAAAGAGGTCGTTGTTTATTGAGTTCGAAAACAGGTTACTCCCGTCCTTATTGAGTGCTTATGTGGTAAAGGTAACCTCACCGAGTGAACAATGAAAGCCTGAGCAGCGCTTTGCTCATTCCTTTCTGTAGACACCTTAATTTTGAGGTTTTACTTTGTCACTTTAAATGTGCTATCGCCAATATACGTGTTATAAATTAACCAACAGTATTCAGTATGATTAAAGCAGTTTATCAATGAAATATATAAACTGCACTTCATAATTTGAACTCCTTTTTTAGCTGCCTACCCTTGATGTGAGTGTCGGTGTGTTGGATCCAATACTCTCTGAGGCTGAGCTCTCAGCCTCTAATCTACTAAAGGTAACGTTGGAGACCGCCTACTCTGTCCCAGACTCATGGATGCTGCCATCTGGCTCTGCTCCCACTACCTTCACATACGCTGCTGCCCTAGAGATCCCTCTTACTGCAGACGTGAGTTTTATACTGTGCTTTTTATGTAGCTTTTTAAGGCGTACTGCCCCATTCAGACTATCTTCAAATGTCAATCTTTCCAAGGGTGACGCATTTTTAACAAATGTAGCTTTACTGCTGCTTTGCTCCCAGCAAGACCAGGTGCTAATGTTCTCTGAAGGGCAGCTGAAGGCAGGGGGGCAGAGAGAAGAAAAGGAACGTCAGAAGAAGAGGCCCCATAGGGACACACTAGTTCCAGAGAACCACTTCCTGCCTGGAGTCTTTTTCAAGCCAGAGGAAATTGATCAAGAGGATGGCGAGCTGACTGCTTTAGAGGTAAATACAAATCCACCTTGCAGATACTGCCAATGGTGTTAGCTGCAATGTTGTAAAAAAATGAAGTTAAAAACACTTTGAAAGTGACCTCAAGATTAGATTAAAAATTGAAAGCTGTAAGGTCTTTATCCAATAACATTTTCCTTCTCAGTACCTCTGTGAACCCGGATGATCAGCAGATTTTAAACAATGTCCAATGGCTTATACTAATTTGTTTTTCATCGACAAAAAAATCACACGGATGTAGAAATGTGAAAAATGGACAAAAATTCATCCATCAGATGTGATATACTTGGCATTAAATGGTTAGACAGAGAAAGAAAATAACAAGTAATACCACGAATTCACTGAAGGTAACAGCATTTGAAAACTTACTGACGGGCTTGTGGTCTAAATGTTCCCACAGGACCGAGCATTTCGTGATGAGGCAGAGACCATGAAGAACAGAGTGAGCTGGGACACAGAGATGTACTGCTTTCTGGATGCAGGGGGAACTACAAGGTTGGAGGCTGAGCATGCACATCGCTCCAACCCTTCAGTCATTCCTCTGTGTATAGGACCATCGTGCTACCTGCTGGCTACAATTTTAGGGATAAATCTAGAAAGGGGAAGTCAGTCACCGCTTTCCTTTTTTACAGAACTCATGTTATAGCAGAGTCTAAGAGCAGGATTTCTCTATTCAGAACATTTAAGGCATGCAAGGAAATCAGAAAGTCACGAAAAAGTAATTTGATCTTATCACTGAGGTTAGTCACACAGTGTGTAAGTATAAGTAAATAGGCTTAATGCTTGGAGTCAAGGTCAAATCTATGAAAGAAAACACATCTAGAGGAGTGGTTTTCACAGAGGTCCACGGGAGAAATTGGGACTGTTGTGGACAGCTGCACCCATGAGCTGAACTCAGTTATGCTCAATATTAATTGTACCTCTCTAAAATCTGAGAGTAGATGTTACAGTTAGACAATGAAAATGTGAAATAGCCATAGTAAAAATGGCAATGTTTTATGACCAATTAATCAACATTCCTCAAAATGACCTTTTTGCTCGGTGAAAGGAATCTGGTCTGTTTTACTAACCTTCAGTCACACTGAAGTTGAAAATCTCTCAAACAAATACATGAAACCACTCCTTGTTTCTCTAACTATTGCTAAGAAAACAATAGTTCTTAACTGGAAATCAAAGAAACTGCTACATATTAACATTCAGACAAACCTTCTGTCATGATGCTGGGTCAGTGACCCAGTGTTTTGTGTTTCTTTTCCACCTTCTTGTGTTTATCTTTATTTTGTACTAGTTGGAGGGTTGGATTTTGTGTTTAGTGTCCTCCCTTCTGTGCCCTCTTTGTGTCCTTATGTCTTGTGTGTAAAACAGTTTGTGTTTCCTGTTTTACTTTGAAGGCCTGTGTCTCATCGCATCTAATTAGTATCAGCTGTGCCTCCCTCCTGTGTGTGATTCCCTCGTTACCCGGCGTGTATTTATTGTGTGTGTCTGCCTGTGGTCCTTGTCGCGTCGTCTGCTTAACTGAGTGTTCCCCTGCATTAATCCGTGTGTTTCCATGTCTCTCTGCCCTGCCGTTCTGTGAGTTCTTCAGCGTCTTATGTATGTAGGTTTGTCTCTTAGTTTTCCCCAGTTTAGGTTTAGTTTTGGTTCTTCATTCATCTGTAGTTTTCCCTGTGCACTGTAAATAAAGGGTTAGGGTCCCCTGGAGGTTATATTGTTATTTCCCACAAAATGATCAATACTAATTGTAATTTCAGACTGAAGCAAAAGATAACTAAGAGCAGACTGTGGCCAGTGGAGATCATGAGGTCATTGGTGCCATTATCAAAGGTTAGCAACGCTTTTAATTTTCCCTCCTTTGGTGTTTAGCTTTTCCAGTATTGAGGACAGCATATACAATAAGCTTAGACAAAACAACATGTGATTTTTAAGTTTAACTGGGATGGAGACCCAGACCTGTGTGTGTTTTGTGTGTAGTTAGGTGACAAGGACCCAGAAATCCCCTTCCATGGTTTGGCATTTGTAGACTTTGGGCAGCTGCTGTATCCTGGAGTCCAGCGCTTCCGAGGAGCATACAGCGTTCAGCCTTTCTCTCAGGATGATTTGCTGAATAAGGTTACAGTAACACACACATATCACTCATTTGCTTATAATTTGGTTTCCTTGGGTGTGTCATAAATATTCAAGTGTAATAAATATAATATAAATAAAAACTGTATGGAATGGTTAGTTCCCTACGGCTGTCAGACTCCTGAACTCTGCCTCCTGACATCGGATCCACATTAACTCATGGACTGAACACACACACAATGGACAAAAACAACAAATGGACAACTGTACCCTCATAAACACAATAATAACATGGAGTGACCCTCCACTCACAACCACTAGCACTTTACATAACCTCTGATATTATACACATATTTCACTAATCTAAACTGCACTACTGTAAATGCTGTATAGACAATTATAACTGTTTACAACTGTTTATAACTTGCATTGTTCATATACTGACTCGTCTTTCTCATATTTTTTTGTTTCATGATGCTTCAAATGTTTTCAGTTGGTAAAAGGTCTGAAAGATTATTGTGCAGTTTTTCCACAACTTGTAGACACAGTGTGTTGTCAGCTTTTGTTTGTTTGTTTGTTTTTACAAAATATGGGTTTGTGAGTTTTGGAAATACAATGTACCTTAACGGGGCTGTTAAGTTACTATGTGCACTGTTTAACCTCTATTAAAAAATTTTTTTTTTCATTGATCTTGCATTTAAAGGCCAAGCGAAGCGTCAGTTTGTTAAAGGTAAAAGCTCAGGAGGCTGCCAGCCAAGCCAAAGATATTACCAGCTCAAAAGAACAAAAGAACCTGAATGAAAGCAACAAGGGAACCACAGATTCCAGTGAGCTGGGAAAACAGGTCAGAAAAGTTTTCATGGTCACAAGTGAATAATTCTTTAGAGTTTTTATAAGTTTTCCAACATCAGCACAGTTCAGCAGTTTTTCCTCTCACACAATTAATCTGGACTTTAGTTATAAGAAACCTTTGTTAGTCCCTAACATAAAGGTTTTTTTTTTTAAATTATATCAGCAACATGCAAATCCCAACAGACCAGCTGTGCCATCAACTGCAGCTGGCCTGCTGTGATTTGCACACAGCATATGTGAACCTGAGCTAAAAGTCAATGCCGAGGGAAACGTAAGCTCCATGTAAAGCTTAACATCACCCTGCACAGCACTGGTGAAGAAATCAATAAAATTTGGATCATTTACCGAAGACTCCAGGACCAGTTGCAGTTTAGTACAGATGCACAGAGATCAGCAGCAGTAGATGCTCAAATTACTGCACATCTTTATTACTGCAATATATTATATAATCATATTTAGCTTATGTGTTTTCTGTTCAAGCAGAAATTTGGAAAACTTTAACTCTACACTTGTGTTAATGGCAGATGTATGTGGAGGCCAAAACTTATATTATCATTGAGATAGCCTTGGAGAAACCGCTGGTACCAAAAACATCACCAGAAGAGCTAGCCCAAAGGTAATGTGCTAATTAAACCATGTGGTGACTGAGTCTGACCTGCTTCTTTTGGCTCCGTTATTAGATTGTGACACCGAGTTAGAGTTATACAGTTATCAACACTTTCACACACACGTATGTTTTAAACGTAGTTGTTCCCACTACGTTTCTGACTGACTGTGAAACACAAACGAGTGAGTGTATTGACATGTTTCTGTTTTTCTTGTAGGGTGACAGCATTGATCCCTCCCAAACCTAAACGTCCAGCTGGTCCTAGTAGAGCAGAAAGAGTAATGCACGGACACACACAAAGACACACACAATGAATTGCCAAACAGTGGAGATTTGCATGCTTGCTCTATTCTCTCCACTGGTGTGTGCTCCTGCAGGCTGTGCTGGACTTCCACAGGCAGGTGGCAAACACGGTGTCCCATGTTTCAGAGCAGTGTGAGGAACTCTTTGGAGCAAGTCTTGAAATGCCCCAAGACGACAGCTTGGAGAAAATGAAGATTCAGCTGATGGGAGCACTCAATGACTCTGGGAGGTACTTTGTCTTCAAGGAACAAATGAAGGTCAGACCAACTACACACATTTCTGATTGATTAATGAAAGTTACAAGGACACTGAAACTATTTTTAGGGACTGATCTAATGGTTCTGGCCATATTTTTCCCCTGCATTAGTGTAATTATTTATCCACAATGGCTTGTGTGTTTTGGTTTGTAGCATGCAGTTGTAAGGATCGTCCGTGACAAGATGAGGCAGACAGAGCCGTTCACGGACGATCAACAGCTGAAGGACTTTGCCAGCAAACTGTATGTGTACCTGGTTGATGAGATGCATGTTGCTTTGAGCAAGGTAACAAACACATACCGTACATTCATATGCCGTCTGTAAGGACATCTTTTGACTTTTTTGTTTTATCATTTCTTCCAAAACAGATTTATTCTCCAGATGTTGCTGAGGACTACCCAGATAAAATCCAGTTACACTGTTCTCAGCTCTCACATTTTGCCAGAGAGGCACAGCTTACTGGGAATTACGAGCAGGCTGCTTACTACTGGAAAGAGGTATAATAACAATGCTTAAACGCTCTTTGCTGAAAAAAATAAAAACAATCAGAAGAATTTATGTTAAAAAAAAACAGAACAAGGTTTTAATCACTTGTTGTCACAATGTCATATAAAGACTGGATTATGTTTGTCTGTTATTCTTAGAGAATGTTTTGCTTTTCTTTCTACAAGTGCACACAAATCACGTTGCAGCAGTGAAAAATGATAATGGTTTTTAAAATAGCTGAAATTGCTTCTGACATTTTTTTATTAACCTGCAGCTAGTGGTGAGGCACCCAAATGAGCCCACCTATAAGTTTGAGTGGGGAGGTCTGTACATGCTGACTGGAGACTACCTGAAGGCAAAAGAGTGTTATCGCGATGCTGTGTCCATCGACCAAGTGCACCAACCCAGGTTAGAAATGCACTCCTTACAGTAAAATGCAATGTGGAAGTCATCACTGATTGTTTTCAGTAAAGATGTGTAATTTTCTGACGTCACACGCAATTAACCTACCTGGTTGTGTTTTATCTTTTATTGGAACATGATTCGGTGGTTACTTAAAAAAAGGTCATCAAACAATTTCATGAGGTCAAGACCCCTGTTTCTTTATCCTCTTCTTGCTCCAGCCTGATGATGTGTGGGGTGTTGGCAGTGATGTTTGAGCATTACGGTGATGCTCAGACTTTCCTTGAGCGAGCCACCACCCTAGATCCTCTCAGCGTGGTGGCCTGGACGCTGCTGGGTGAGATGAGGATCTATTTTGCTTCCTGCTGCCATTTTATCACTGAACAGCAAAGTGATACTACCAATAGTCATTTTTCAGTAGGTATTACTGTTTGTTGTCTACCCCGTGTGTAATGGAGACTCCGCAGGCTACTCAAGACAGTTTGACTGTAGTGTGTAAGTTTCATACTTGGCTTGTAAATCTGTCTTTAAAATATCCATCCATCATCTTCTTCATCTGCTTATGCAATTTAGAGTCAGGTAGAGCAGTTTGTCATAGAGCGAGAGGCAGGGTAGACCCGTGACAGGTCTCGTTAAGAGATGACACAGCAAATTGTTTTAGACTTTAACATTGGCACTAAACACACAAAAAAAACCACAAACATAAAGCAATCTATAACCCAAACACCCACAACAATAGGGGAGGAGAGATGCATGCTGGGGATTCTGGAACAACCTTGTTGGGTGTTTACTCCAGGTTTGCTCCATGTGAGTCAGAACGACTCCATCCGGGCTGAGAGGGCTTTTATGGAGGCCACTAACCTGTTGAATGCAGAAGAGGCAAAGAAGCAGGAGCAGAGAAAGGAGAAGGAGGAGAAAGACAAGGAGAATAAACATGAGGAGGAGCAGAACAAGCAGGAGGCAGATGAAACAACCAACTCTCCCAAAGTTATGCAAGGTGAGGAAAACAAAAAGCCAGAAATACAGACATCTCTGTATAAACAAGCCATTCTGTTCCCATGAGCCCCATCTCCCTGTCAAGGAACCACTTTTTTTTTTCTATTCTCTCTGCTGGGGCTCTCATGCACTTCAGCCCAAAGGGCATAAGGCAGAAAAAAAAATAAACCCCTGGAGTAACTGATGTTACCTGACAGTGTAGCTTTATTTTTCCTCCTTTGCCCAGAACTTGTTGACCAGGATTCAGAGATGCACAAAGAAGAGCCTCCGGCACCGAGTGTCAGCTTGAAATCAGCTCCAGCTAAACTCTCTGCTACTATTTACACACAGACCATCCATTTCCTGCTGCAGAACAATGCGCTGCAGGTAAAAACACACCCAGCGTGTTGGGCTGTACAGCACTGTGTTCATGTGACCGTCAGTTTATTCTGTTACTGCACAAAAAAGGGCATATTGCATATGGACATGTGCAATTTCAAGTAGACACTTGGTTTTTAGAAAGATGTGTTATGATATGTGTTTTATGAAAGTACAATAGCATTAAGTGCAGTTTATCATTTTGGAAAAAAAATTCTATGTATTTATATTTTTACATATTTTCAGCAGAACAGAGAACAAAACAAATGAAAATCAAATAGCAGAAATCGTTCAGGGATCACTGTTTTCTTTTGTAAGATGGCAGAAGTCGCTCTATCCCAGGAGCTGCTAGATGGCAGTCGCAGTGCTTCCTACTTCCTTCACCTGGCCCAGTTGCAGCTGCTCAAAGCAGACTACTGCAGTGCTGCTGCCAGCCTCAAAGAGGCACTGTCCAACATAGATCAGGTACTTCTGGCTGCAACACGAGTATGCACTGGGAGAGGAATATTTCATGTGTGTTCAACCACTCTGTGCTGCAGGTTGCATGTAGGGCATTATTTTTCCAGGAAGCATTTGGTTCTCTGTTTGTAAAGTGTGAAACCTGCAATTTATTGTCTAATTTATCATGCTATTCTTTTTTATCTTTACCAAACAAATGAAAAATAAATAAATCTATTTGTTATTTTTATATTTTCAAGGTGCATATTCATTGTATAAGACAAAGTAATCAGTTACAGGCATTAACATCACTTTTTGATGCTCACCTATTTATAGATATTCATGACAACATATTTCAGTATAGGATCAGCTACAATATATGCATCATTTGTAATGAACCGAGTGTTATAAAAATAATTCCCAGAACCTATATAGATGTTACTAATCCTGGAACCCCGGGCAGTTTATATAATACGTTTCATCCAGACTGAGTAATGTGTCTAGAAATTTATCATGCATCTCTGCTGAGTATTGACCCCAAAGAGTGTTGCCCACTTTCTCACCAGGATCCCGATGCATGGGCTTGCAATGGTCACTGTCACTATCTACGAGGGGAGTTCCATGAGGCTGAGAAGAGCTACGAGTGGAGCTTCAAATTCGAGCAGAAGCCTTCGGACTCCCATATTGTCTTACTTCACCTGGGATCCAGCTACTTTATGCAGGAGAAGGTCAGATATTGAGACAGGCATCACTGTCTGATCACTCAGACAGTTACTCATGTGTACTGGGTCTGCTAGCTTCTATTCACTGTGTGAGAGTTTACCTCATGTATTTTTCAAGAAAGAAAAATGCACCAGCCACACATCTTGCAAAATAACAGAAAACTCAAATGTGACTTTAAACATCTCATGTGAAACCACAAAGTTACACAGTGTCATTCTGTCCTATTTTTTAACTTTCAGTTTGAGGAAGCCAAAGTTGTGTACCTGCAGGCCTGTGAACAGTCTCCATCCTGCCTGACCTGGCTAGGCCTGGGTAGTGCCTGTTACCGGGTAAATCTCCTTCAGAATATTGATGGGAATTATCTTAATGAAACTTAAAAAAAAAAGCTTCTGTATTTTAGCTTCAGTCAGTGCACTCAGTGTATGCTTCAAGGTTTCAAGTACACTCCTGATTCTATTGTTAAAAGAAATGTTACTTTTGAAATACTAGCTCACAAAAATAGTTAAGAGCCCTGCTTTGTGTTTGTTTTGAAAGGAGGGCACCCTTTGTTGTT
This sequence comes from Hemichromis elongatus, assembly GCA_015108515.1. Lineage (NCBI taxonomy): Eukaryota > Metazoa > Chordata > Actinopteri > Cichliformes > Cichlidae > Hemichromis > Hemichromis elongatus. The sequence goes on along the minus strand of VUQR01001463.1, from coordinate 1,028 downwards.
TGAATGTACATTTCTGTGTTCGTGTAGTTGGGGGAGTTTTGTATAGCTGAGGATGCTTTGACTGAGGCCAACCATTTGGACAACCAGAATGCAGAGGTCTGGGCTTACCTGTCTCTCATTTGCCTCAAGGTGAGTGATGATAAAACACTAGTAATGTCATTATTAATGTCCTCCATTGTCTGTATTTCAGGATAATCTCGCACACAATGGCCTGGCACATTTCCTTTTATGAAGACTACAAAACAGTGTAGCTTTTCTTTATTTAAACATGTGGGAGTAGATGGTGTGCCTTTGGTACAAATCAAAAAACAATCCACAGGAGTTAGAAGAGCTGACTGGTTAGGGTTATGGTATGGTTTGGTATGGTTATGGTTTAAGCTTACAAAGAAATGACTCTTCAGGATGAGCAATGAAGTTGGGTTCATAGTAAAAAGACCTGACTTGCATAAAATCTAACACAAACATCGATCTTTTGTCCTTTGGTAAAGTCAATGTTTGATGACAGGTTCACAATCTTCATTTGAAGATCATTTAATGATATGGTAAAAGATGTGAGAGCCTCTTACTTCTCTTAACTATTTGCAATAGGAAAAAGTAATGCCACGGTTTCTATTTGAGTATTTGTTTCTCCTCCAACAAAAAAATTCCAAGGTAAGATCAGTGGTCAAAGTGAGAATACAACTCCCATAGATGGCCCTTTCAATCATAAACTCTCAAACATCCCAAAATTATAGAACCTTTTCCCCCCTTTCTGTAGCGTATGTATCTCAAAAACTACTCCAAATTAAACCCTCAGCGAGCCCAGCCAATGTCTTAAGTTTTGACTCCATTTGGCCCTCTGTTATTAGGAAATTTTTGGTTTGAAATGGCTGCATTTCCACGTGGCATTCTGCAAGCATCTGGTTTTAGGCCTTTGTTATATTTTGTATATTCTACCATTAGTTCATATTATTTGTAGATTAAAACCATTATCTTCACCTGCCTAGACTATTGAAACACTTTGTTTTTGTGTCCATTTAAAGCATCTA
>VUQR01001462.1:67678-94457 GCA_015108515.1 Hemichromis elongatus | reverse complement strand
ACAACAACAACAAAAAATCCCCTTAGATACAAGAACTCAAGTAAAAATGTGTGTCCAAAAACTCTAGAAGACCTTCTGAAAGTCTTGAGAACTATTGCTCAAAACCACTTCAAAAAAAATTGGGGTGGCTCAAGACTATCGCACAGTACTCAATTCTCATATTTCTCATCAAAACCTTGCCATTTTTATTTGAAAAATGACTCCAGTGTGTATCACTTATTAAAATACTGTCACACAAATTTACCATCAATTAACTAATCAACTGTTTAACCTTCTGCAGTGCTTCATTCTTCCAATTTTATGCTCGCAAACTCAACATTCGCACAAATGAATGCCCTACGCCGTGTGGGAATTTTGTGAAAATGAAGCATTTACTAGATAAACTATACACATCTGGCTGTGGTTGGTGCTGGAACACAGTAAGCAATGACATAGACCATTTGCTGCAGCCCACAGAGACAATACTGAATCACTTCTCCTCGCTGAATGCAGCTTATCCACAGAGAACATAATTGATAATGTAAATACAGAGTTGGATGGCTCCTCCACAAGTTTGTCATGGCCTGTTTACATAATGTTCAATTCTGTTTTTCCTGTGATTTCCTGGACGTTGCGCAGAGGCCTGGGATAGGCACGCAGGGGTCGGCAAGCAGGCACATCCACACAAATCTGCACAAACATACACGCAGCATAACACAGCACAGGACACGCTTGAGTTTGCACAAACAGTGGCTGCCTGTCCCTGAGTGGGACGTCCATCCGCAGAGGGACGTGTAGGAACAGAATGGGAGACACTGGAGAAAACACAGCGACAACAGTGAGTGTCTCAGCTTGACCACCTTTACTCTGCCAGAGTGTTCATATGAGGCTTAAGAAAAGAGGCGCAGCAGTTTTGCTGCAATTTATAGTGCTAGCATTTAGAAAAAAAGCTCAGGAAATACCAGAATCAACTCCACCTGGCCCTTCAAACTGTTTGACATCTTTGGTTATCTTTCAGTAATTCTCTGTGTGAAATATTGTGATATTGAACTGCTCGGTTTTCCAACGAGTTTCTCACCATGTCCGGCTGCTTCCATGCTGCCTTGTATCTGCTGCAATTTTCTGCATGCAGAGAGCTTTTTGTCAAGATGAATTCAAACTGACACACACGCAGCAGGATACTGATGTCTGGATCAACAACAATAGAAATCCATACAAACTGCTGCTTACTCACATTTGGTGGTCTATAAATCTTGTCTAATCTGACTTGGCTTAAAGGATCAAATTTACAAACTTACTGCACCAATGAAAAACACTCTTTTGGTGTTAAAAAGCTAAAAAGCGTGGGTAAGTTTTTGTGTCTGGGCTTGTTGCACAGGTCGTTGTAAGAGTTTCAGTTTTTGTTTTTGGAAAATCAGAAAGGTCTGATTAAACAATTCATTGCAAATTGCACTAAATTTAATGCATTTAAATTTAGAACATCTTCAATTTTGAGTGCTGATATAGTTAAAATAGGAGGAGTTTATCATAACGAGACTGTATATAGTGGATAGCTCAAAGTTACACTGTAAAAAAACAAATGTAAAAAAGCAGAGTCTCCTGGTAATTTTCTGTGAGCACATTATCAGTTTTTAATGGTTTCTGTAAATATTAATTGTAATCGTGAATTTTAATTGTTAATTGTAACATTCAATTGTGATTAAAAAAACGGGAAAAACATTAAAAACTACTAGAGAAAACTCCTTCATTTGAAAATGGCACATCATAAAAACCTTCATCTTTCATGATTTTCTTTTTCGTGCATATGTTACAAAATTGAAATGACTGTCAAAATGCAGAAATGAATGGGAATCAGACACTTCTACACAGATCTCTAATGGTTTTAATAAATAAGTCTTGCGAAAATGAGAGAATTGCTTGCATTTCTGCACATCACACAGTAACAGCAAGTTTTTCCAACGCGCAGATGGGTCAGTGTTTGATGGTAGATTATGTTTTGTGTTATTCGGCACATCCTACAGATCAGCTGTTGCAGATTTCAGGTATACACTGTGGAATAGTTTGTAAGATTACAGCCCTTTTTCTACACAAATCGTGTGCTCCTCTGATTTATCAGAGCCTTCAGCAATTTCTAACGGAAAATTTTGGATAAAAAAAATAAACCAATTACCATTAACTTGGATCTCAGTGATCTAACTTGCCATTGCTGTTACTGGAGATTGTTTTATTTTTATTACTAGACTGCTTGTCCTTAAATTGCAAGCCTTTGAATTTTATCACGTCTTAAAACAGTAGACAAAGGGTTTAAGTAATAACTACACTAGATGTAAAAAAAACCCCCACTTTTGTAAAAATAAAACTGCACAATTAAAAAAGTGAGCTAAACAGATGCGTAACATTTTAATTTTACTGATAATTGAGGCATTAGTTCAGGCGGGATTTCAGTGGAGACAGATATTTGACAGCTGATTGGCTAAAATCATATAGGGCCTGTTATTTACATTGCTGAGCAAGGTTAGCAACCCACCTCCATTCCAGCTCCTCCTTCTCTGCCATGTCTGACACAATCGGTGTCTTTTCTGTCGTTTTTTAATGCTGCTCTGTTCTGTACCCACGACAAAGTCTGCTCTTCCTCGCACAAACAGTAGCACATAGCAGATGGGAATAAGTGGTACTGGCAGAAATGTCATACAAAACTAGGGTTAACCATCTCTACTATGCAAAACATGCCCATGCTCCTCCTCATTTCATACTGACGCTGATCATCAGCTGGTGACAGTATGACTTTGTGCTGGTGACAAGCAGCTTTGGCCTCAGTCTTCTAACACTAATTTTGCACGACTGTCAAATGACAGTTGTTGGTACAGAAGATAAAATAGATTTTCACTTGTTGGCTTCAAATGAGAAGCCTACTGTTTACTTCCATATGAAATCAGCTGTCATATCACTGTTTAAAGAATTACAGCAAATTTCCAATGATAAATGTGCCTCTGGTATCAGTGTGTAAAGTGCTTTGTGAAACAATGGAACGCTTGACAGGCATAGCAGCAGTAACTGGATGGAGGGGCTTAGTGAAAAGTCTATTATCTCACCCGATTATTTCTATCTTTTTTGTGCATTCTTTGTCTCTTGTATTGGTTCTGTGGATTATGTCCCGCCTGATCTTCCCACTAGTTCTCTGTCAAAGACAAAAAAAAAAGTCATTTTGGAAGTAATAGAGATACGATCTCCTTGGAAGTTTGCTTTTGGGGAAGGTCCAAATATAAAAACAAGCTAAGATGTTGACACAATTTTGCTGACACGAGTTTGCGTCCATCCTGGCCTTCTGCTGAGAGGGGACTTCCTGTCATCAATTTAGCTTTTCCTGCAGAGACAACTGTGAGCAGAAAGAGGTGCTTTCCCCAAATCTCACCCAGAAGCAAACTTGTTCAATTAAATGAGACAATTCTCCAGTGCGAGTGCAAAAAAATGGCAAGTGCATTTTTTTGAATAATAGAATATCGCTTTTTATTATTTCTGTCAAAAACAGAGAGAAATCTTTATAGAATTGTTATTTATTCTCATGACTGAATAGAGCAAATATTTATTTCCTGTTGTGAGTTCATGCCTAGTTTGCATGTCCCTTTGTGTCTTCAAAGAACATTTTCATGGTGCACACTTTGCACCCCGTCCACCAATTTTCCCATTCAACACAATACATTGTGGGATCCTGCTGCCTAGAGTTAAAAATGAGCATGCAGCCATAACGAGAGCACCGTCGTTACAGAAGAAATCGACACCACATTCTAATTGCCCCTCTCTCTTTAAACTTGGGCAATCATTCCCACAGCCCACTGTGTTAAAGGGAGGTGGTGGTGGAAGGTGATAAAAGGATCTGACCTTGTGCAAATCTGCCACTGTCTATCTGTCTGAGTGTGTGTGGGTAAGTGAGTCAAGTGGCCATTGGCTGACAGCAGATACGCAACATGCAAAGGAGAGCTCAAGGCAGCAGATCACATGGGTATGTACATATCCACAGCATCACAGAGCGAGAGAGCATCCCTGCAGCAGATGATTTAAGAGCTGGCTGGAGAAATCAATATTTTAGCAGACATAAAACCTTGAATCTCCATTGGAGTTGTATTTAAAATTATGTGAATCTGGGCTGCAGAATAAGCGCTGCGTATATCATCATCCAACTAGACTCTTGCACCATAGCCTACAGCTATGTATAAAGTATAAAGTTGCATCCATGTCATCAGAGAAAATACTCCCCCCCCCACAACAGTATCTATCAATAATACCTTTAATTACTCTAATTAAAGGTGAATGAGAAAATTATGTGTATTAATTTCAATAAATGTAGTACATTTATTGAAAATTTTACTTTTGTTTTTTTTTAGTTTTTTGTTTCTTGACACTAATTAGTAGGTGTTTGCATTCATATAATGTGTAATGCATGTAATGTACTCATATAGTTCATGGAAGCTTGGTTAGCAAGTTTTCTAGCATTAGCTAATAACTAAGACCCCGCCCATCTGTCGAAAAAAAAAAAGTCACTTTAGACACTAAACAAACCCACAAAACAACACGAAATACTAACACCGAATTAAAACTAATGGATAATTACGTGGTTGCTACATTCATCTTTTTAATACAGGCTATGTCATTTTTACATAATAAACAGTGTGTCTGCTTTGAGCTCTGTTTTGGGCTAATTTTTGCATCAATGCTATTTTTTTTGTGGTGAGGCTAAGAGAAATAAACTAAAGGAGGAAGTCAGCATCCTCTGTGACCTGAAACTACAGAATGAAATCACGATTCTGTGTTGGTTTGTAACTACAAGCAGCCCTTTTCACATAGACAGTGAGTAGTGTAGTGAGTAGTAGTTCCTCATTTATAAGCTTTAATCTCCTCTGACAGCGATGTGTCTGTGTGGTTGGATATGATTGATTGGCACCAGGCTTCTGAACTGAGAAGCAAACCGTAGGTGCAGCGTGGCGGTGCAGTAGTTAGGGCTGTCTCACACTGACTCCATTGGCCGGTCTGGACCCTTTTGTGAGGAATTTACATGTTCTGCCTGCCTGTCACCTCGTGACCTCATTAAACATTAGTTGAAGAAAATAGGGATAATTGGTGCATTGTAACACAGCATCATGTATTACAACCATCTTGCTTTTTTAAAGCAGTAATATTATTTCAATAGCACAGAATGAAAACTGTAAAATGAAAAAAACTCAAACATATGTTTGCCAAAACATATGGTGCTCATGGGAGTCTGGCATGAGAGAGAGATTTATTTCAGACTGGAGCCCTGAACTACCTGTCCTTGCCTGTTGTATCGTTGTATTTCCAGCAGTAACTGGCTCAGAGGTGACTTTGTGTGGTCATGTTATTCTCGACAAACATAGCGAAAGTAATTACTGCAGCGGGGTTCGAGGAGACTTGGGCCCTTATCTGAAATGCCTCTCGCACCCGCAGCACGCGCCCCGCGCTTTACGTGGTCTAATAAGTCGCTGTGGGTTTTGTTTTTTTTTGTTTTTTTTTTCTACAGTAAAAAACAAACAAACACCTGATTACCTTGATATGCCCCGTGTGTGTTTATTTGTTTTAGCTGTGCTCATTTCTGCGGATAGATAACAGAAGTTTAACTGAAATACCGCAAGTGTAGTGTGCGTTAAATTGGATTTGCCGGTGTTTTCGCGACACGATAAGGTTGCGTGCTTGTGTTTGTGCTTTCAAGTAATCTCCGAGAAGTCCTGTCCAGGCGCCATTTTTCTATTTCCCCCAAAACACATGCATCACTCAGAGAAACATAGTTTCTCATTTTACATTCAGCCCAGACATAATTTATCCCAAAAAAATGGAAGAAAAAAAAAAGGAAAATCTAGTGATGGCTGTCATAGGAATAATCAAAACGGAGGCGCCGCGTCTCTTCTGAATATTAATTCATCACTTAAACATCCCTGCAGTGCATTTCATTGATTTGTTTGCTGTTGTGGTGTGAGCAATGGATGACTGAATTGTGCTGACCTGGCGTTTCCTTAAGCTTTTCTATTAGGCCGATATTTTGACATGGAGGAGTGCAGGAGGGGGGCGTGTGGCAGGGGTGGGGGTGGTGGATGGCTTGGATCATTACACATCTTAACCACAAATGGCCATAAACAAGTCAAAAACGTGGCTTGGATGAGTAATTTACAGCCGCAATCTCATCAGACATAAATCCTTATCTCTTGCCAACATATTGACAGGCAGAGGATAAACAATTTATCAGCCATTTGAATAAGTAATCTCCCCCAGCTCTGTTTTTGTGATATTTACAAATGCGCCTCCCCTCACTTGCTCTGCATGCTCACCTCGACTTCTCTCTCTCTCTCTCATATCTTTTGCCCCTAAACAGAAACCTGAGTAAAAACAAGATCTCTCTGCTGAGGAACGGCTCCTTCTATGGCTTGGCTGCCCTGGAAAAGCTGTGAGTACTTAAATCAAGCACTCTTTAATGTTTTGTCCTCCCCAGAGTCCTAATAGCTGTCATCCCAAGAGCAGTATTGTATTGTAGCTAGGAAAAGGCAAACAGGGGACATGGTGGGAATTAGGAGATCCTTGTCAGATTTTACCCTGCAGGAGGCTTGCCAGTGGGTTTTTTTTCTTTTTCTTTTACCTTCCAGCCCGTGCGCTTAACCACTATTGCCACAGCAAATGTCCTAAAAGCGATAATATATAGCATCATATTAGGGGCTAATGCAGTGTGAGATCAGGGTGCTCTGACAGTGTGACTGACTGTGGCGGGCTCGTGTCGATGACTCTCACACCATATGCAATCTCCCAGAGGGCTGTATTCATGCAGCCTGATGATGAGCTCCATGATAGCTCTTCCTGTGTGCCCCCCTGAAGTCAGCTATTGATTGCTTTCACCTCCGTGGTGCCCAGTGATGGCTGCTTTTCTACCTGATGGTGACACCGACTCTGGCTGATGAGGAAATCAGAAAGGGGCTGAAATCACACAGAGCGGATGGCTTGATCACTTGCTCTGTTTCAGTCAGTCCCTAGAGGTATGTGCATGTGAAAGTACACATTAAGCTCACACACACGCACGTGAAAACACACACACACAGGCAAACTACATCAGTGACTGCTGTGAGTATTATTACAGTCAGTTTTGGCCCCCGTCTCCCCTGACTGCTGACTGACAGTTAAATTTAGATTGTAATAATGGCAGCAGTATAATTCTGCCCCTCTTTCACTTCTTTTTGGGTGGCTGTATCGCCTGGTGACCTACAGGATGGTGTCACCTGTCTCTCCGGGCCTTATTAGTGCCATTAAATTGTCCGACTCTCTCTCCAGTTCCACTAGAGTGATGGAGATGATGATTGTGAGGCTTTTAAAGACATTCAGCCAAAGGTCTGTCGCGCCTGACCTTTTGGAGCAGCAGTTTGCGTGGCCTATCCCTTCCTTCACCTCACTCCCTTGGTTCAGTCTTTCCATTCTTCCTGCCACATGCAGCATTTGGCAGAGATATGCCTGTTACTAGAAGCTGATGCCAAACCAGGTAGCCTCAGCGAGTTGAAAGCGGCGGCCAGCTGTTCCCTCGTCTGGCACAGCCGACTGACTGCCTTCCTGTACGGCTGGCTGACTGAATGGATCTGAGGGTTGTGGAGAATTGGCAGCTGATTGACAAGCTTAATAAGGCATGTGTATATGTTTGCACCACTCCTGCTGCAGCTGCGCTCTCAATGTTCTTCAACAAACAGATCGTTTGGGGCAGGAATGGAAACTTGGATCCAACTGCAAGTTTTTTTTTTAATGAAACAGAAGTTGATTTGCACATCTTTTCTTATTTAACACTGGCTCTAGATATGCAGATCATTTTAGCTTCATTCATTTTTATTCTGAGCCTTTCTGTCTCCTTTCTTATTCAGTTTAGGTACAGAAATAATAAGACAGTCAAAGTACTCTGTGAATGCCGAGCTGAAATCCAGCAAACATAGAAGGTGGAAGTTTTTATTAGATTTGATGATTTATTCTCTATATGGAGTTTTTATGTCCTGTGGACCACTGAAACAAAAAATAATTTAAAAAGTGCTTCAAAATAACCCCTGCACTGCATGCCGGTTTTTGCTTTGCTGTTATTTCAATAAACAATAACTGTCAAGAATAACTGTCACTTTTTTACCCCTCTGCTATAAAAGGCTGAGGGGGTATTAACGTCACACCTCATCAAAATCAAAGTTTGTTAATGTAATAACTCAAAAATGAGGAAACGCAGGATTTTAAAATCCGTACCATAGGTGCATCTACTAACAGCCTCAGAGCAGTTTGAATCTCAGTGACTTTGACTTCAAGGTTAAGGTCAAGGTCAGTGTCCAAGTTTCTGAAGCTCTTGTAGAGCATACGTGACATCAAGAAAGATGTCACGTATGATTTTTAAAGTGATACCACAGATTTTCATTTTAGTATGTTTGTGTTTGTGATATACTCTGCATACAAATATACGGTATAGATTATTGGCACAATATACTAAGCACACAATTTAATAATTTATTGATGGAAGATCTATAACCTGGTAAATTTACCAGAATACTGACTTTAGATTATTTATTAGATAAGAATATAAATTAGCAAAATGACGAATATATTAAATAATACATATATTGCAAAATTAATGATAAATTCATATAGAAGATTTAACACCCAATGGGTTGCTTCATTAAAGTGTCTTACAATATGATGCTTATCCAAACTTCCTGCTCTTATCCCCACACTGTTGCTGCCTGCTCTGCTGCAGTCATTTCTAGATTTTAAACACTTTTATAGTGGCTTATTTCGATAACTCGATCAATAATCAGCGGCCACTGAGCTCCACCAAGATGTTAAAAAATTTGCACTGGCTGTTAAAATGCATAACACACAACAAAAACACGCTCAATTGAACTGTCAAGTGTACAAATATATAAAATTTGTGGATTATACAAGTATAATATATTTGTATATGTCTAATGCATGTTTGCACTCACATTACCCTAGGAAGTGTTTATGCAAAGTTACATAAAGATTGGCCCACTCATCTAGGCGGAGCTAGAGAACATACAAACATCAACAGGAAAATAAAGCGTAACATTTTATGCTAGGTGACAAATCATCAGTATGTTACGCGCTCAGAATGACAACGGTCTGACAAACTATCGTAATTTAGTTCACTTGCTCTTTTTCCCAGAAAAGAAGATCACGAAAACCAGATGCACTCATATTTTTAGGTGATGATAGCATCAGTTGACTGTTAATCAAATGTAGCACTTTTCATGGAAATCACTACAGTGGTTTTACAGTTAGGTGCTCTGGAGACAATGTCTGAGGAAAAATTTTAATAGTAATTTCACTCTGAACTAAATGAACATTAACTTTTTCATCCCAAGTCACCGGGGACCATAATTAGGCTTCTCAGTCCAATTCCCTGACAATAGTATACTGTTTTCCTTGTACCTTACTAATCCTAGCCAGGGGCTGGACTCATTTATATCATCATCATTGCTATCGTTGTTGCTGAATGATGGAATTTATATAGCACACAAAAAAGCACATAAGCGACTTTATTAATCACCCATAGAAGTCTCTTTTGATGTGATTTGCTTGCCCCTGTAGGCCAGATAGAGTCCTATTAATGGAGGGTTCCTGTATTGTGGGCGATGGCCTGAATCCCCCCCATATGGACACCAGCCCATTGCCGTCAGCCAAACTGGGTCCCACGGGAGCAAAGCAGAAACAAAGCCCATCACTGTTCTCCGGTCAGGACACTAAATCTAGCTTTTGCCACTTCATCGTGTGTTCCCACCGCAGAAGGCCTCGCTGTGCGAAGGGTCTATCTGAAAGAGACGAGGCTGGCATATCCTTCTCATACTGATTACCCTCATGAGCAAATGTTTTTATAGAAAGATTGCCCTTAATTTTGAACTATTACACACATTAGAATACTCTATTTATATTCTTCATGTAACATTTAGAGTTCAATGTGACAATCCACAGCAACTACAGAAAATAAATGATTCCTTAATGATAAGGTCGAGATTCTTGTTTCTGTTGGCTTCAAGCTTATTGTTGATTATAGGTGTCACAGGAAGGAGTGGGTATTTTCGAGATCATGACAGTGGCTGTGACGGCAGATTTATCCTTTGCAGACTGTCCAAATGTTTTCTTTACTGAAAGCACAGGATCCACTTTTTTTTTCTTCGTCTATTTGACCAAACATTATTTGTCTAGCCCTGAGGTGTTTAGAGGCAGGCCGTCAGACTGAGCGGACCACAGCTCAGGCCAGAGACAGTATCAGAATTCAGAGTAGCATCTGCAATTGCTCATCCTGAAAAGTGGATGTCAGAGGTGTGAGGCAGCGTCCTTTAAAAAGTTTTGCGAGTCCTCTTGTTCGTACTGACAAAGTGACGTTTATTCAGTCTTCCCTGCGAACGCCTCTCCTTGGGAGGTGATTGATGATGGAGTGGCAGGTCGCTGAAGGACACATCGCACCGGCCGGTTGTGCATAAGAATGTGTGGCCGGGTAAAGTCCAGGGCTCCGAGTGCGGAGTGCAGGTCGGGAAATGCTAGATTATTAGGCGATCATAAACCGAACTAACCCTGCAAGGGTTAAAGGTTAATAGAAGGGACAGCTGAAAAAGTAAGAGAGCATTATTAGACTTCTCACAGTCTATAAACAGTTTAAAGGGAAAAATCTTCTACTGAAAACCGGTGTCCAATAGTAGCCGGTCTCCTTTAAGCACCGGTCTGTAGTAAACGCTGATCTCCAATGACCCACCGCCTTTTCCGTACGCTACTACTCTTTTCCTACCATCTGGGCTACCGCCCTCCTGCAGTAAATCATACGGCAAATACCTTTTCATGTCAAAAATATTTTGTCATCGGATGCTACGGTACCATACGGTATTTTACTGCCAAATGAACTCAGTTTATCTATCACCATTCTGTCTGAGAAGGGAATAAGAGCCGGTCTCCAACAACCGCCGGTCTCTTTTAAACGCCGGGCAGTCCGAATAATTTTTTGAATAAATGCCGGGTCTACTATTGGAAAATCTACGGTATGTTAGTGTAAAAGACAAAAAAGAAAAAGAAAATCTGATATTCAAATCATGAACCTTTCCATTACTGATTAACAAGTGAATAAGTTCACTTTGTTTTCTCATTAAGAACACTTAATAGATGGAGTGAAGCCATCTGATTAAAGACTCAGAACACATTTCTAGGTAGTGCCACAGCTACTTGTTCAATCTATTTCAATTTGTTAATCATTTATCTGTAATTATTACCAACTTAACTCATAATTGTATTTATCCTCCTTAAGCATGTGCTCTAGTTTTCATGTAAGACAACATTTATTTGGAACTTAAATCGCAGGTGAACTTGGGCTTGCTAGTGCAGTGTTAGCGTGCTTTACATTTTCCAGATTTCCCCGTATCACACAAAAGCATTGCTATAACCCCCTCAACCCCCTTTGTTTACGTAAGAGAGTACGATGAAGCCTTAAATGGATCAAAGCACACGCTTGAAATATGAATGCTTTTATTGTTATTTTACAGGAGACCATTGCTGGGTCTCAGCTGAGGTAAAACATGTGAGGAGCATGGGTGTGACCGACTCCCTGACCAAGTTTGGAAAAACCGAGGGGGAGACAGAAGAACAATCCGTCCCCGACTCTGTTTCACATCTCAGGTTTTGGTAATCACAAATAATCGTCTCCCGCGATTTAAACAAGCAGCAGATGAGGATCGTAAACTTGCAGCGCAGATTGGTTATAATATTCAGGTCTAACGTGGGAGTGTTGGGAGTTGTTGTTTGCTTTGTTGTGTTATGCTATTTAAAAAACCAGCAAGCAAGAGGGCATCAAAAGCGTCTCTTACAAGAACTGGCTTCACACTCTCTTCGACCTTTTGTTTTGTTCTAATTGAAATCTCTCACACTGATGAGAGGAGTAGTTCCAAAACTGGATACCGATGCTGAGCTGTTAACAAAGAAATTTTCTTCACATTTTGCACACTTTTGTGCAACTCTTTTAATTTTAAATGTTGCTTAACTAAAGTTTATTTTGTGCAAATGTGACTGCTTTTACTGCTCCTTTTCTTCTGGGTCAGAGGTAAAACCTGTAAAAAGTCCCGACAAATATTTCATTTGCACTGCTGATCTACCCGCTAGGAAGGAACCTCCACTCCATCAGCGCTTGAGAAATATTACGTTGTGCATCAAATGGGTTTTAAACTGCTGAGGTTTGAACTTTTCCCCCTAAAAAACAAATACATTCGCAGTTCATACAGATTATTTTTAGATTTACATGGACGCGCGGTGACTATTTGAATAATTCGAACAAGAAGGTTGAATAATTAATTTGTGCCCACAGGTGCTGTGGTGCCTACTGTATGTAATATTTTATAATGCAAACACACACAGAGAAGTCGGCCGTTTTAAGCTCTGGCAACGGTACCTAGAAGCCTGTCACAATGCATACACATTCACTCTGTTTAATTGGACTAAACTCTCTGACTGTCTGCCTTTTTCCCCTTCTCAGTAAGCTTTCAACATGCATTTATTTACAATTCAATAGGTGGTTATCTGTCTCAGTGAGTGTTTGTTATAATTCAGTGGATGTGACCGGGCCTTCCCTCAAAGCACCTGCAAACTCACCCATGAATATTTAACATGTGAATAAATGGTTTTAATAAACACCATCCGTATTACAATCAGGTCTGGTGCCAATATACTGTAGGTTACATTTAGTCAAGTTAATGACAGAGCCAATTAGAGTTTTCATGGGGACAGCCTTTCATCCAAGTTTAAGCTTAGGGAAGGCTGGAGCCCAGTCTAGTTGGTATAAGGGGAAAAGCAGGGTACTTATTGACATCGTTACCCACAATTCATTATAATTGCAATTTTTATTATTTTGCAACATGTTTTGCGATTGAATCGGGTCGATTAAATAACTCGTTGAAAATCCCACATCTGTTGCTCTGTTTACAGACAGAAATTCACATTTCTGTGTAACTATTACATTTGCGCTCAGCAATCTTTGTGTTCTTTGAGTTGAGTCCTCTCAAACTGGACTCACTGACAAAGAGTGATGGCAACATGTGTGTGATCTTACACAATCTGTCTAACACCGAATTAAACAAAAGTTTGCTCAGGTAACTTTATCTCGGGATGATGGTGCATGAGACGAGCCCTCTGTATCATCACTGTTCTGATGATTAGTCTCCTGTTCTTTAAAATCAAGATGGCCTTGCATTCACAAACGCTGAGACAACATCGCGCCACTGACAAACACGATGCAAGTTCAGTTTAATGAAAGCACGTTGTGGTCTCATTTCATTAACTGTGCACACAACCGAATACGTCATGTGGCATCACTTTCCATTTGGACGAGCGCCCGAGTAGCCATTGGAGGCTGCAGTTTTATTTGCTTATGTACTTCAAGTAGAATTTGACTTTCAGTGAAACTGATGGTGCTCTGATAATTCAATCAACACTAAGATTTTTTTTATTGGGACTACACATGATTAAATATGGCTTGCTTTTAAAGAGAAGCCATTGTTAGGTCTGGAGCATGTGTGTGGTGTGTTCGGGGTGACTCCGTGTGGATTTTATCACAGTGACTGAATGCCTGTGCACGCTTCTTTATTAGTGTAACAGTGCGGAGCGGTAATCATTGGATTCGTGGAGGAATCCACCCATTAGTGTCATTTTTGTCACATTGCAAACAGGCTGCTTTCCTCGGGATCACGCTCGTCTGGAGAACCTAATCTGGTTAAGATATACAGTCCAGTTCAAATTAATTGGGAAGCACTTCCGTAGCTTTTCAAACATTAACCACAAATAGTGGAGTTTAAACTTAGGTTTGCTACTGTGACTCAAACAGCCAGGACCGGGGGGAGTAGAAAATGGTTATTGTTTAAACACTCGTCTCATTTGAGCTGCTCCAGCTGTATCTACAGCAGATATGTGGGGCAAGTCTCCCCAAGGTAGTTATCATTTGTTTGCGTTCATGCATGTGTGTGTGTGTGTGTGTGTGTGTGTGTGTGTATCATAAATGTTCAGTAGTGGCCAAAGCCTTTGTTTACCTCAGCTGAAGAGAGAAGTGGGCTTTTATATGAGTCGGGCTATTATCAGACTCACCACTTATATTCGATTTCCCCTTAAATATACTCTATAAGTATATTTAATGTGCTGAAGCTAGAAGACTGCGTTTTTCACATTTTCTCCACTTTGCTGCTATATGCTGCCACTGTGTCCTGTTATTTTAGATTCAGAGCTTACAGCCCGAGGTGACATAATCTCTTTTCTTTCTTAGAAAGCATTTATTGTGAAATGTGGAGCTTTTTTATTTTGCCAGTATACACTAATATGTAGATTAAACCAGTGTGAGTGGGGCATGTGAGATGTTTTCCTTTCTACATTACAGCCATAATATAGATTGTACTGAATTTACAATGCAAGATATTATAGTTGCATTACGTGCATGTTGTGTGGTTTGTCATTATGCTTGCACACATCTTCTTTACGTTCATGTTGCCTGTTTGAACATTTCTCTGCTGCTGGTTGCTTGTCTCACAGCTAGTTTTACAGATTTATGGAAGTTAATGGAGGTTTCATAACTGGTGAGTTGCAGGCCAAAGTTGCCTCACTGTGAGTGGATCTTGGATGGGTTACAAACATATGGCTTGACTTTGTCAAAAAAAAAAACCAGAAGAGCTTTTGGTTCTCGCTGTGTGCTGGAGTGGTTTTTCCACTATCACAGACAGAAACAAGTTCACGTCCTGATGCACCTAGGTCAAAAATGACATATTTGGCATAGATGAGACAAAGACAAAGAACGTTTTCAATTTGATTTTTTAATGTTTTTTATTCCCAGGCTTAGTTGCAATGATTTTAGAAAAATGTTTGAATCCTGCAGGGAGATCCTAAGTTGGATTGACCTGAATATTACATGCAGAGCTTGTAATTCCTTAAACAGATCAAGCTTTTGCAAATTAAAACTATAAAACTCTACTAGTCCACATTTGTCCCTACACGTAAAGTCTAGCAAACACTGGACTAAATATTGGATCTAAAAGGTACAAATACGTTTTTTTTTAGATCTTAATATCCGATTAAAAAAACACTTGTGTTCAGCCTAGTATTAAAGAAAATGAGGTGATACATTATTTTAACCATTAAATTTTAAGGCTTTATCATTTCCTTATTTATTCAAGTTAACTGGAAAGCAGATAATAGACTCTGACATCGTGCAGCGGTTCATCAGGACTTCAGAGTAGAGCTGGCCTATCTTCAGTTCAGAGCTTTCAGCAATTAAAAGCATTTAGCACATAATGAAATGAAAACTATGACAAAGAACACCCAGGACTGCTGAGAAGTTTAAATCCCATATTAGACAACAGTGGGACAGTATTTGTCTTCCAAAAGTCAAGTAACTGCTCTCATTAAATCTCAGACGTTAGTGGAGTGTTGTTAAAAGAAGAGGGGATGCTACACAGTGGCGAACGTGCTCCTGCCATCAAATTCAAAACTCAAATTTAAAAGTTCTTTTCCTCAATTTAAACATTTGAGATGTTTTCTGTGTTCTGTTGTGAATGAAATATGGGTTTATGATATCTGCAAATAATTGCGTTCTCTTTTTAATTTACATTTTAAACAGCGTCCTGACTTTTTCAGCATTGGGTATGTATTTTGAAGGTAAATGCTCTACATTTCTGGTTTGCAAACGCATGGCCAGGCTGAAGGGTCACTACGCCTGCCTTAAAAATTTCATAGTGACAGCCACCAATTTCTAGCAACCACTTGCACCCAGTTGTGGAAAACTTATTTTTCTGTAGTGGCCAGGTGGTCTTAAGCCAGTTCTCTGGGCCTATGTGGATAAGCCTTACAAACAAATGATTTATTTTGGATGATAGATCCGGGGTACCTTCACTCAGTGTGTGTTGATTTTTCCCCCCAACTCCTAAACCCCTAAGCCCTGAACAGGATAAGCAGCTAAGAGAATAGATGGATGGAAAATAACTCTGAATGAAACTTAAGCTCTTCTATGTGTCGACTTTACAATAATGACTGAGAGCGAAAGTAAATCAAACCGCTGGGAACCAATGATGCAAGTGACAGTAAACTCAGCAGGGGTCTCAAAGCTTGTAGCAGGGAAATTACCTTGGCAAAATTAGAAACGCTAAAAACAGGGTAGAATACATTATTGCATATTTTTTCAGGGTCCTTAACAAACAACTACACTTTACACTATGATGAATGAGGACATTATGTCAGGCTGTTAATCACAGAAAAGGATGCAAAATTCAATTTCAAATAACTTCCTTTGATTGTTCTGACTTTTGGCATCCATTCTCTTGCATTATGTTGCAGACTCCACCCGTCCTGAGCCAGTTAATGACATACAATCATAATTTATAACATTTATTTGCAGATATGTGTTGACTCAGGCCTGAAATTGATGACCTGCAATGTCATATGTTTTATGTGGCTTTGAAAGTGACCGTATACAGGAAACCACTAATACAAACAGGGCTACAGCTGGCATGGTCTGTGAAACCTGGACTACAACATGATGACAGAACAATTATTCTCTCAATATCCAGAGGAAGTTCAGACACATGAGTACCTACTGTATGAAATGTATAATTACTATTGAGTCAATTGGTTGTTTTCTGTACTGTATTCAACTCAAATCACAGCAACAGTCACCTCAAGGTGCTTTAGATTATAAAGTAAAGACCCTAAAATAATAGAGGGAAAACCCCCAAAATTAAATGAGGTCCAATGAACAAGCACTTGGCAACTGTGGAAAGGAAAAACCCCCGGTTGGGCGTTAGGAGAGGAAAACAGGACAAAGGAAACATTGTGGAAGAGAGCCAGAGATGAATAATAACTAATGATTCAATGGAGAGTCATGGATGAACACAAAGAGAAAAGAAGTACATCATGGGAGGCCCCCAGCAGCCTTGGCCTATCAGAACCTAAGGAAGGGTTCAGGGTCACCTGATCCAGCCCTAACTATAGGCTACATCATAAAGGCATAAACGCTCATGGAACTGCCTCTAATTCTTTAATTTTAAATTCGAGGGGGCACCAAACAGACTAGGACTGCCACTGCAGACTACTCATTACACAGATTCAGAAAACAAAAAAAAAATTAAATTAAATCAATAAGCTGACCTTGAAGACTTTGATGCATGAAGGTCAAATTTTAATAGATTGTTAACATGACCTCATTCTACACCCCTGCAAATATTCATAAAAATTCATGTGAAACTCTTTGAGCTATCCTGTTTACATATAATATATGCTCGCACAGACAGACATAAAAACATGCTACCAAAAACATTACCTCCTTGGTGGAGGCAAAAAGTATGTTTTTTCACAAATTAGTTATAATTGTATTCAGTAAGTTAATGGGTTATTAAAATAACAGCAGCAATGGTTTGCACTTATTAGCCAGTTAGGTAGCTGGTGAGACCAGGCAAAACTTTTACCTAGTGCACATCATCAAGTGATGCCTGACCCATGCCAGGTTAATACAGGTTATACTATGCAGGTAGTAATATCATATTTACTTTTAATGACAATAACATAAAGAGACCACCAATGGACTAGAACATTAGACACTTGAAAAGTCATAATGCTGTCAAGCTGAATCCAATGCCATCTATTCAGAAGTATGTAATTCATATAAGCATGATTTAAAATGCATTTTGGGGTTTAACACAATTAAATAGCTCTAAAATCTGCAGTATTTACAGTAAGATTTGTTCCAGTGGCATAAGAGTATAAATTGTGGTAAGATGGTATATGATACTATGTTTTATTTTATCAGTGTTGGGATTATAAGGGAGTCCTCTCATGAAACTTTCCTCCACTCCAAACTTGCTTTGTGTGGTTCTTTGTGGGATTTCATATTCCCCAGTAACACTTGCAAAGTAACACATTTACTGTGTGTAGACTCTCACACACACAACAGTGATCTCTGCCCTTTGGTAGGGCACTCAGTCGATAAGGTGGAACGTTTTGAACGTTCAGCAAATTCAGAGGCGGTAGAGCGGTGAGCTACACGACTGTTCGGGATAAAAGGAGGTGCTACAGGCACAGCGGATGGCCTTTTGACCCCAGGCCTCCACCGGCTCTTTTGTAGACTATCATACATAATCAAAGATAACTTTGGATGAGAGCAGAGATGAGAGCTAGCCGTTGGCTGACCCTGTTGGACCAGGAGCTTAGTCAGTCAGGAAAGGAACTTCAGTATTCTTCCTAGAGCGTGGTAGCCCCTTCCTGTGTGAATAACAAATCCTGGAGGATGTCCATACAAAGTCTCATTAGTGAGTAAAAGGCATACAAAGCTAGCATGCTCAGATTATGAGGTTTGTGAAGCACACATGATCACTCATATATGATGAAGAGCATATATTTTTGCATATAACACATGAAAGTCCGCTTGGAGAACTTGTTACAAAGTATAGTCCAAGAGTGTGTGGTTTGTGTGTGGGAGTGTTTTTTTAGCATGGACCAAACAACAAGACACAGATCATTAACCCTAAATGAGACTCATTTTTCTGCTGCTAATGATGGCTTGTATCAGTATGACTAACTAATGCTTGAAATTAACTGAATTAACACCAGTTACTGTAACACAGCCACAACCAAGAGTTTTCTGTAAAGTCCACTAACAGTAGGGATACAGCCATCAACGCCTTCAACCTCCGAGGGGAAAACTGCATTACTGAATGGCTCCTTTAAATCTTGCCAATCTATTTTGAGCTTTTTGCTCCAAAATGGCAAATAGAAGAAGTGAAACGTTACTTTCATTTTCACTTTGGGATGATTACTGTGTCCTTTTGGTTTTATTTAGTTTCTTCTGGCTGACCCTGAGTTGACCTGACGGATAATTTGCTAAAGTTTTAGTTGAACTTTGTTGTTGCTCACATTTGGACAAAGGCACTGCCCTTCATCTCATTCTCATCACACTGGACATACAGTTCAGAGTAAGGAAACCAGGGACACAATTTCAGGAAGTTTTCTTTGGCCATCTGAGAAAACCGGAGAGGAGATTTGTCTGGAATCCAATTTTAGCATCATCTGAGGTTTTGGGGTAGGCAGAGGGGGTGGATTAGAAGTCCTTGGCTGTAACCGCAACATGTGTGTTTTTGTCTCTTGGCTGGATGTGGTCTGGGTCTCCAGCATGCAGGAAACTGTCTGTAACTGTAAACTGTCCAGTTAACAGGTGTTAGTTAACCCACAAATACTGTCTCAATTAGATGTCAATGTAAAATAGTAAATCTAATATAAATTTACAAATAGCTCAAGTATATAATTAGCATTTTTTTCCCTATGTTAAATCCCCCTGGCTGTTTAGTTCATCTTGAGAGCTTAAAAAACACTATTCTTAGCTTCAGTTTCAACTGCAAGCAAGCTATTATACGGTGAACTGGACCCTGCTGTGTGCACATAGTGATAGAAACATGTTTTGCAGGATGGTGCTGGCTTATATGGTCAGATATTTTTAACTAAGCAAATTGAATCTCAAAAATAATTCCTAAACATTCATTGAAAGATAGAGACATAGACTCATATCTGACTCTTTTTCTGTGTCTCTTTTCTCCAGGGACCTGAAGAATAATTTGATAAGTACAGTGGAGCCTGGGGCTTTCCGTGGTCTGCTAGCACTGAGGAGACTGTAAGTATGATGAAGCCTTGTAATAGCCTTCTCCAGGGGACGCGGGGAGAGTCCTTTGGCTTTAGAGACAACGACAAAGAGTGTTTTAAAGTAGAGAGTTGAAAAGTGGACTGAAGTGTTTAACTTAGGCAAAAAAGCCTGCAGTACAATGTCAGACCTTCGCAAACCTTCTGTGCCTGAGCAAAGTTAACTCGGGACACAGAGTTAGGGAAAAAATAGAATAGCTGTAAGTTAGCAAACTGACTCCGCAAGCAGTCAGCTTCACAGGATCATGTAGCTACAGTTTGCTAACACTATCTACCATTGGAACCCTCTCAATTGGACTGCTGCAACCCCTCGAGACGAGGATGAGGATTACGGGATTGACTGAGCTTGTGAGTCCCGGCACTCTGCTGGCATGCTAACTGCTGCTGGCTGGTTTTAGGACTTTACCAGGTCTGAAAAATGCAACCTCAGATCATCAACAACACATGACATAACACCCTTTATGCTTCCATACCAGTGAGTGTGAGCAGCTGTATAAATGCAGTTTGCTAAATGCGTGTTAACACATTACCAAGGAGAAATGATCTGAAAGAAGCAGTTGTTACTGCCCGTCAGGCCATTTATAAGTACATCTCAGACTATACAGACCTCAGTTAGCATGGTAAATGCTTAAATTCATTCATTCAAAAGGACTGAACAAGTATGGCTTGTTTGGAAGGGCTGGCATGAGAAAGCCTTTCCTCTCTAAAAAGAGCATAGCAACACGACTTAGGTTTGCAAAGTTGCATCTGAACAAACCGCAAGACTTCTGGAACAATGTTCTTTGGACAGACGAGACCAAAGTGGAGATTTCTGGCCATAAACCACAGTACCACAGTTGTTGAAAACCAAACGCACATATCAGCACAAGCACCACATACCAACTGTCAAGCACAGTAGTGGAGGGGTGATGATTTGGGCTTGTTGTGCAGCCACAGGGACCTCGGCGGGCACCTTGCACTCTTTGAGCTGACCACTAATTCCTCTGAATGCCAAAGTATTCTGGAGTCAAATGTAACTATCTATATGACAGCTAAGGCACTACACACCAGCAAATCTATAACAGAATGGCTGAAAAAGCAAAGAATCAAGGTTTTGCAATGGCCCGGTAAGAATCCATATCTTAACCTTGACATGTCATGACCTTACGAAAGCCATTTATAAATGACGCCCTACAAAATGAAGCAACATTGTTAGCATAGAGTGGGCCAAAAATTCTTCCACAATGGACTGATAAAGTAGTACAGCGAAAGATTACTTCACATTGTTGCTGCTAAAGGTGGTTAGTGCTACTGAAGCTACTGAATCATGGAGTGTACTTGGAAGGTGTACTTTCTTTTTACAATGTCTGTAAGACATTGTAAAATAGTAAAATAGTAAGACTATGTATAGTCACCAGGGTGTATTTTATTGCCCGCGAGTAAACCTTCTGTGTATAAAAATTACATAGCAATTTTGAAAACTTTGAATGTTACTGCCTTACTAAGTTAAAAACGGCATTATGCTTACATCAAATGAATTCTTCTTATTTCCAATTTTTGATCAAAGTTATGCTTTCATTAAAGTTACAGCAACATTTCAAATGTTTTACAGACTTATTTGGAAGGCAAATATTCATAAAGCAAAGGCAGTATCAAAGTTTAGCTTTCCTTTGTTTGTGGTTTTCGTTGATTTCTTCTCTTTGGGTAATTCTTTCAATGATTACCCTCATCCTTTCTACATATAGGCTTAGGGAAGGAGTGACATGATTGCAGCCTGATAGTTAGTGGGATCTGGGTTGGCAGGGATGCAAACAGTGAGTTAGCCGCGCTGATTCGGGGCGCGTGTGCGCAAGGCTCGGAGAGCGGCGGAGTGCTAATTTAAGTGCTCCCCAACTGGTGATTATTCGAGTGCTCTGCTTATTTTCCCACAGCTGCTCCAGCAAAGCAGCTCTTTAATTACAGAGTGTGAGGGCACGGAGCCACGGACGCGACAGCGCTCAGCCACTCGCACATGGTAGCCCAATGCGTTTGCACATGTTTGGGCATTTCGTGCTCTGTGTGCCAACAATGGTTATGTGACGAGTAAAAGGTCAGGACAAATATTCCAGGAAGTTGAATAGGCTTTACAGCTGTTTAACTTCTCTGTTCAAGCAGCCATGAAAACAGACATATTGCTTTCCAGTTGGCTCCTGTTCCCACTCGCTCTGCAAAATAATATCAGCAAAATTCACCATATGAACAGAAGCATGTCTCTCTTTGCCTTTTTGTTCATATAGGGATCTGTCCAACAACAGGATTGGCTGCCTTTCCCCTGAAATGTTTCTCGATCTGGGTAACCTCTCGAAATTGTGAGTAATCCCCTAAAATTGGAAACATGTCTTGCACTTCTTTATTCTTTGTGTACATTAAATCTGTAGAGAATATGTTTGATATGGCTTCAGTAATGTATGAAAAAAAGAGAACAGTAGTAAAGCCTTTTTGTATGTGTGATGAGTGATGTGTTTCTTTGTGTGTGTGGTTTTTCCCACAAACAGGAATTTGTCTGGGAACATCTTCTCCACTCTGACCATGGGACTCTTTACACACCTAGCTGCTCTCAGAGTACTGTAAGGGAAACATACATGTGTACAGTATAATGGTGTGATCCATTCAGTTTTCTATGGTCGGGTCACTTGTTTGTTGTAGTTTAGAGCATCGATACAGTCGTAAAAGTCAGTTATTGGCTGTTTTCACTGCAGCTGTTTTGGCTTGTTATAGAAAGAAAATGATATTAATAATATGCAGCACACACAGTAGGTTGGAAGTCTTGCCAGTGAGTGACCATAATACATGCACTTAGCAACTAGACCCGTTTTTCCTGTTATGACATCAAATGCTTGTTAGATGAATAAAGTCCAAACACAAGCGCATGGGTTGTAACAGTATGCTGTTTTCTCACCAGGCATTTCAGCACCGAGACTTTGTTCTGTGACTGTCAGCTCAAGTGGCTGCTCACCTGGGCTAAAAGCAACGCCGTAAAGATCAGCAATGACACGATCTGCGTTTTCCCTACCCACCTCCACGGCCTGGAGTTTCGCAACCTCCGCGAACCGCAGCTCAAATGTGGTAAGGATTTAGCTAATCGTGGTGGCTGGCATTTACTGTCTCCTAAAACTGGTGTAAATGTCGGGGATAATTGGAACAAAAGAACTTGACTGTTGAAAGTTTTTAGCTTGCAAAATAAAATGACACTAAACACTAACCTGTTATTTATATAGGTCATTTTAAACATGGGCAAAGTTTCACGTAATGAGATAATTGTATTTACAATTAGTCCCCGTGAGCCCAAACCTCAGACTGCAAACTGCTCTATTGCGGTTTCTCTCATGATGTGTTTGACATTTTACAGCCACTGGTAGCTGGGATAGGCTTCAGCACCCCATGACCCTTATAAGGAAAAGTTGATGGATGGATGGATGGATGAAAGGATGGACAACAAGTGGTTGCAAGGGAAATCTGCGCATTATCTGACTGGTTGCAGTGGTCCCCAGTCACTAGGTTAAATTGATTGCAATGAGAATGCTACACCAAACCCCTCCAGTGAATGCCTTGTTTGCTGGAAGATCGCAGTGGTTGACTGTAGTTTGCATGGAAGATGCCAACTTGACTGCAAGCATTCACAAACTACGCTGTAGTAAAACCTGACAAAGTGTGATGCAAGTTGGAAAGGGAGAAAGTTCACCCCACTAGGCACTATGTTTCAGTTTGTGTTGTACTTTTCACAGTTTCACAAGACTAGCTAGCAAGTGTTTGTAGACAAGTTAGCCTACGACTGTCACAATCTGCCAGCGCGAACAAAGCAACCAAAAGGAGGTTTTTGTCAACTGGTTGGGAATACAGATGTTTTGCTAGAAACTGTGTGAGTGAATGGAGACTGGAGGTCATTGATGACTCACTAGATCTTTGTTTTTAGCAATCAGTTTCCCAGTGATCTCTGTCAACATCCAGAAACCATTCACCAACCAGTTGGGGAATGGATATTTTTCCCTTGGGACTGGTGGTTCCCAGAGGGTGGTTGACCAGTCTCTAGGCCTTTGTGGCTGGAACCTTATAATTGTCACACGCTCAAAATGGCTGAGACATTAACGTCATGTGGTTTGTGGTCGTTTCTGTTTGCATCACCTCCCTATGCCCCAATTCATTTTTTCCCCTACTCTTGGATGTCTATGATGAAAATGATGGGTTGTCTTTAATTAACAACCTTACAGTATAAGGAGCTAAATAAAACACAAAGTTATGAAAACAGAAATTAACACAGAACCATTTTAAATTAATAATAATTTGAATTTAAATACACATACGTTTATTTTATTACTAACATTACACATATTTAAGCAGCTTGAACGCAGATAGTGAGACAAAGAATCTGCAGTGAGGTTACGTTTTTGGGCAGAATTGACATAGCACCGCAAATTACGGCTGTATATAATGTTTTATTCAAACACTTGACAGTGTAAAATTGTTGTACCATAAGACTCAAAATTTAGCATCTTTTTTTCGTAATTTAAAAAAGTGAACCAAAATATTATATAAATTCTAAATGTACTTCATTTTCCAAGTAAGTGCTGCAATGTTTTATATAGCCTCCTAGGACCAGGCGTCCTCATATGTGGACATCACATTTTGGGTTGTCTAGACTAAAATACTAAATTGTGCTCTACAAGGGGCTGATATCCACTTACGAGGACATTATACTGACACTGATCTATCGAAATTTTAAACAAATATATTCATATGTGCATCTCATTGTTCTCAGAAACAAAAATTAGGCAAAAAAAAAAAAAATCTGGTAATTCTTTGTTTTTACATTCATCGGGTCCCGATATGCCCAAATATCAAAGAGAAATTAAAAATGCATGCCATGAAAGAGTTCGGGTCTTAGGAGGTTAATGTGAATTAAACTGTGAATCAGCAGTTTTCTGCAATAGTTGCAGCACTGAATTTGTCCCTGCAAAATGATATCCCACAGTCCCCAAATAATGCTCCATTTAATTAGCACTTTTGTTAATTTCTTAATTAATTGAGTCCACCTGTTATCCCAGGCGTAAATGAGTTTTTCAGTCCAAGGCCTGAATGAAAGCCAGCAGGTCTCTTAGTTTTGTAATTGACTGTCTGACAGATGTTTACAGGGAGAAAATGTGTGGAAAGTATTAATTTTGTCAGTGGGACATGATTTCATTGTTGATAATTATAAAGACAAAGCAGTGACAGCATATAGCTCAGTTTCTTTCGGATGAGCGTTATCATATTTTAGTATTGAAAATGAACTAATGTGCAATGTGCCAAACAACAAAGGGCACTTGGATGTTCTGCTGGAGCACCATAATCTGAAAACGCCCCCTGCTTATTTTCAAATTTACAACCAGAAATGCTCTGTACACTAGAATCACAGCAGTTATAAGCGTTCACTCTAGATAGCATGGTAAATACTCAGAGTGGCCATGATATGCTGTGAGCTACCTGTTGAGCCCATCACCATGATGACAGACTACTGCTGTGTTGATGGTCTCCCCTGCCCTGTCCTCTCCACGTCTGCCTGCACACACTGTGAAACAAAGAGCAGAAAGGGCAACAAAACACATGTGCAGACACAGAAGTGGAACAAGTTTGCTTAAATAATGCTAAACAAATAAAGCTAACATTAGTCAAATACAGTTGTTTCTATCTACAATCCAGACTGCACTCTGCTAATCTCATTTGAGGTCCACTTTTAGTCTCATTGTCTCCTCATAAACTCAGGTAGGGCTCAATAGATATACTACAAAACAAAAAAAAGCAATGCTGGTTACTGAGCCGCTGTTTTGAAAGTCCCACATTATGAAATGTAATGACTTGGTTTACTTTAATAGTTTTTTAAAGCAAAATCTAAGGAGGAAAGTCACTCCCAAACTGTGTATAAAGTTTATTTTCACTACAGGAGAGTAAATACGATTTGAGGGGGGGATGGGGGGGGGGGGGGGGAGCAAAGACAGAAACTAAACAAAGACTTGTTTCTGTTGTTGGGGTTAAACTGTGGAATGATGTTGACATCAGTCTAAAAATGGTTTTGGTCTTTAAAAGAATGCTAAAATATATTTTTGGTGGGTTTCTTGTGACAATATTGTTGCTGTCTGTCTGTTTCTTGTTGCAGTTATTTCTTTTTTTTCTTCTTCTAGTTCGAAAGTAGAGTAGCTTTGATGATAAGAACGTAGGCCAGGCTTATGTACATGTGTGGTTCCTATATAAATTGTTTTCAAAGTTTGCAAATTTATTTATTTATTTATTTATCTCTCTGACAGCTTTACATTTTCAGGGTTGCGTTTGGTGACTTCTCATAATAAGAAACTGTAACGTCACAAACGCTGCATGTTTCGCCCATGAACACATGATTAAGTAGAGCTATTTGGATGATAGGTTTCCCCCTCCGCTGTTATCGCTCCACCTACTGTGAACTGTTTGACAAGCTTAACATGAGCCAGTGATTTAGTGCAAATTCGCTCGACAGAAAACTGCAGGCAAAGATTGTCTCATGAAGGTGTTTTTGTGTGGTCTTTGGCACCGCTCGTTCATCAGTAAATCCGGCGTCGGTATCCCTAAAAGAAGGAAGGAGCTACAAGATTTGCTCATTTCACTTTTCCTCAGATAATGAGAAATGTTCTATTCTTTTCCCTGACTCATACACTGGATACCAAAGGACCTTCAGAAAAACCTGCTATTCACTCAGTTGAAGCCAGTAGTTGAAGGCTATAGTGTAACTGGAACTGCAAAGTACATAAATGTCTACGTAGAGAAAACAGATTGCACTGCATGCAGCTGGAGTCAAAGATTTTGTCTGGGGAGCTTCCTAAATTTGTGGAAAAGTTATTTTGGCATGCACGTTGGACTTTTAAAGACCAAATATGAGTCTAAAGGCTAAAAGATTAAGACTGATATGTTGTCTATCAGCAAAGGGTGCCTCAAAGTCAGTTCCTAAAGCAGATAAAAATGCTCTCTTTACTGACTGGAAGCTGTTAGCAACAGCGAAGAGAAATCCACGAGTCTTCGCTTTCTTTTTTCTTTCCTAAAAGGCTGGTTACAGACA
>VUQR01001462.1:12512-67658 GCA_015108515.1 Hemichromis elongatus | reverse complement strand
GACAGGCAGCCTCCCCCTGCCTCCCTCTGTCTTCCCTCCCTTCCTCTATCTCCCTGCTCCGTGCTGCTGTCCACAGGGGAATTGTATCTCATATGTGATAGAATCATCCTCCTCTTCTCCTTACATCTGGCTCGCACTGGGGATATTGCACTGGAATGAGAAAAATCATTGTTTAGTGCTGGTGTATATCTGTGTGTGTATGTGTATATGTAATGCAAAGGGACATTACATTGAGGTGCACTGTATGCACGATGAAATAGTTTGCAGAAGCAACAAAAAACGAATGTAGCCCATGTGCAGAATACATATCTCTACCCTACAGTTTGCATTTTTGCAGTTGCATCCAGACACTGCAATGCAGACATTCTGGGTTAACTCTATGTAATCCTAATTGTATGTGTTTTTCATTTGCGTAGAACAAGCCAAACCAGTTACAGGGTAATTCTGCATAGTCAGTGGACAAAGAGCCATGAGTAGAATCCAGTGGCAGGACAAGAGGCACTGCTTCTAGGCCCTAAAGCATCTATCATGGGATTACAATGATAAAGTCCTGCTCTCAGGCATGCTTGGCTCAATACACTTGTCCAAAGTACAACTCTATCCTACAGTACCCTATCCATTAACTTGCGTAGTGCCCTTAGAGTCCTATTTCAAATGTCTTTTGATGATTGCTGTTTTCATATGGCTACAGTTTGTAAAGCAATGTTTTCCAGCAATGTACATCCGAGTACGTGAATATCAGTCAGCACCCGATACCACATTCTTGTTATGAAGAAAAACGATGGCCTGGAATATAATAAAATTCAAACATGGAATCAAAAGTATGCTTAAAGTGAGACTAGACTCGCATCGTTTTTATGAAAATTTGTCAGAAGACGAATTGGTTTCTCTGTCCGACGGCTCCTGCCTGATGGGTTGCAGATGTTTACACCACACATTCCAGCAACAAGCCCTCGTCCCTCCAGTGATACAGGTCGGGTACTGCCTGCAAATGAGGGGGAACGGAAGAGTGCACGCGGCTTCCTTAGGAGATCAGGTGCTTCCTGTGTTGGGGTCAGAGCTGTCTGTTTGATGGACTCCTGGTTCTTTACTGGAGGAGCACAACAGCCCAGACATAAAGTGCAAAACTAACGCAGCATGTTATACACTGCCCAACAAGAACCTGCTTTCTTTAGCGGTTTTTATTGCATGACGACACAGTAGTGCAACTGCACGAGTGTCATGTCATTAAATTGAATTTCACGTGCAGCACTACGTCTCTCCTGTGGTGTGACTCCAATATTTTAATGATGCAAAAATATCATGAAATATACCTCAAGATAGTCTGTCATACAAGTCTTTGAAGTTCAGTCATGCACCTCTTTTAAAACCAGTTGCTTTGAGAAAGGGATAATGAAGTGAGTATGCTAACAGACAGTGCGTGTATCAGTTTGAGAATATCTGCTTGTTTTAGTTTGTTTTATTTTTTAGTATGGATTCAAATCCAATTCGGTTGTGGAAGTATAAAGTAAATTTAGCAATAAGGAAAACAAATCCCCTAGAGGGGCACTGATCCATAACAAATGGGGAATATGGAGGTTGGTCTTTACTTCAAAAATGGCTAAAAATTGCTAAATTAAAATGATTGCTGGTGTGATGGACTGTCCAGGGCGCACCCCTCCTCTTGTGGACTGACAGTTGAGATAGGCTCCAGGCCCCTGCAGGCCCCCTGATGAATTGGATAAGCAGTTAAGAAAATGGATGGATGGATGATTTCTTAAATTGATGAATTGAATTTGCATTTGAATGATGCAGCAGCAAGAGCTCTGAATGACTTGAACCAGGACACAACTCGGACATTCACATTTTATGTAACTTTTATTAAAAGCTAGAAGGTTTTATTATAGGCTTTAATATTAATATAAACATGATTTTGTTGTTTATGCTTTTGTTAAGCATTCACATAAAATGTAAAATCCCACTACAGCGTTTCTATCGAGGTCTGGACTTCGATGCAACACCTTGACTCGTCTGTTTTTGGCTCGAGAACACTTTGGTACGCAGAGGAGTTCACGATTGGCTCAATGACTTGTTTTTTTACCAAACGTGGGGCTGTGCAGTATATCCACAGATTTCCGTCTTGGTGTCATCACACCAAAGAACATTGTTCCAGAAGACTTTTGTATTGTTTAGATGCAACTTTACCAAACCAAGCCGATTCATGGTCTTAAATCATGGTCAGCACTACGGATTAACCTGTGTTGAAGAATAAATATAAACTTTCAAGCTGATTAGGATCATACTAACTTGGTTTTTACCTTTGGCTCTCCAGTTCATGGCAGGCTTGTGCCTTGGTGGATCCTGTGTTGTTCCTGAACATCCTGACCAATTTTCCCTCATCGGAGGGTGAAAGTTAGAGTCATTTTCCAGAGCTCGGCATGTGTGAATAACTTGTCTAATAACTTGACAGTCTGCAGTTGGTTAGAAACTTGTATAAATCTACAATTTACCTTCTAAGATTTTGACTAAGTTTCTTAGACTTTTTCCATTTTTCTGAGTATTGGTCAATCCAATGAGTGCTGTCAAACAAGTCATTTTTATACTGACGAAGAGAATCTACCAGTTGTAGTCTTGAATGAAAAGCTAATTGGCACTGGCCTTGTAAGGTTCAAAGACACCGATGAACCTTCAGCACCACTTATTAAAAGATTAAGGTGAGTGCATGTATACATTCGAGCCTCTATGTGTAATTGTGTCCCTGTGTAGATTAGTGAAATTACAAAATAAATTCAAACATGAGCACCCAATTTTTATTTTTTAATCATTAAAGATGATTGCTGTACAATCATTCTGCTCTGGAAAAATACCGGTCGAAGGAAATTGTTAGAAGCTCCAAATTACAGTTACATTCACGCACGGGAGGAGTGTATATAAATTTCTGACCACGTCTCTATATTTCACATGCACATAGGATTTAAAAGAAGATGCTTGCATATAATCTGGTGCTAAGACACTGCTAATTCAAAAGGATCATACTGTTTTTTTCATATGCCCGTATTTCTTGCACATATAATTATGTCTCTGTCCCTGTCTCTGAGTTCCTTTGGTTGTCCTACACACACACTCCCAAACCCACAGCCAACAATTACATCTTGCTCTGACAGTGTCCAGTGGGCAAAGGCAAGCAGCCACACTCTGATCCTTGCCTCAAAGTTTTGTTTCAACAGTGTCAGCACCAGACTAGTCAACAGTCAATGGCCCCCATGCTGTTTCTGCTGTGTATCATGATGCAGAGGGGATAGCAAAGCCGCATGTGCCACTACTGTCATAGAGTCTCGACAATCTAACAGGGTCATCAAGCAATTACACTGAGACGTCGCTGTGGAGGAGGCAATATTAGTGACCAGTTTTTAAAGTCACTCTCAAAAGCATGTCACTTTTAATTATACACCTATGATTATAAACTACTTATGTAGAAAGCTGAGGTCAAGGCTCTGCTTGTGTTAACAGCTGTGATCGCCCTGTGGGTTCTATGTTACAATAAGTAATATTGCTAGCTACTCAAGGCTACTCAAGGGAAATGTCAGCTTATGAACTTAGACCTTATGCTATCACCCAACATGGATCTTTCACTGTTTTCCTCTTTTAAACCAATTCATCGAGCAATAAAAAGGTTTATGAGGCACAAATTGAATTGCGCGTCTGGTGCTTTGAACATACATAACTTATTACAAACGACACAACGCAGGCAAAGGGCCTGCTTATGTTGCTCCTTTGGAGCATGTCGAGGAATGTGGATAAAACTAAAATACCTTGATTTACTGATTATTACACTATGTTTAAATTTACATGATTATTTTAACTTTATTTTTTTATTGTTTCAAGCTCTGAGAGGATTCCCAGTGTAGTACTGTCAAGGCACCATCCCATGCCCTGCAAAGTAGACAGCACCAATCTCCAAGGGTTCAGTAAGATTAGAGACATTACACTGTGTTGCATATCGTATTTCAACTGTATGCTTAGATCAGTCATTTTTCAAAAATCAGGTCCAGATTCTGGCACTAGACTAAACACTCCTATGGCTTCTAATCTCCTCCCAGTTGTAGCCTTTTATCTTTGGCAAAAAGGCCTGATGACCTGGCCAGCTGCTGGCATTATGGTCAGCTTCCTATGTGAAAATTTTAGGTGTCAAGCAGAGTCCAGGGGAGCACTCTAGGCCGGCCTGCTTTATCAGCTCCTGTTGGTTTTGCTGAGCAACAGCAGCAGTGTGTGAAGGATGGGGGAGGGGTGTGACCTTGACAAAAACGTGGGTGTTTGTTTTCTGGGTGTTTATATTATTTTAAGGGGCATGCGTGTGCATGTGTGTTACGGGGCTCTGATGGAGACCCTCTCCCTCACCTTCTAACCATCTAACCCTCAGAGAGCCTCTCAGTCTTGCTCTCTGAAACCTAAAAATTTTTGGATTTTGATCAATTGGTCCCTCAACGCAATTGACACCCTTTTTCCAACAAGAAGCCTGGGTTAGGAGCAGTTAGGAGCCCAGTTTTTTCTACTCTTGTTCCTCATGTGTGTACTTTCACTGTTTTCCTTTTGGTGCGGCCACGTCGGCAGCCTGTCACCCTTCCTTAGATACATGCATGTTCTACTTGTATGACTGTGTATGTGACAAATAAAATTTGAACGTGAACTTCCTTGTGCTTGTGTTTGTGAAGAAATGTGTAAAAAGATCTGATGCCTGATTTGAATCTACATATGTGAATCCCCATTCTGGCTTTTGTTCGTGTCTCAAAGAAGGTAAAGGAAGCTTTACAAGCTCACGATTCTACTTTAAATCTTCTTCATGTTCCAGATGGACCTTTGGAGATGCCCCTGTTTCAGCTCATCCCCTCCCGGAGGCAGCTTGTTTTCCACGGTGACCGCCTCCCCCTACAGTGCACCGCTTCCTTCTTGGACCCATCAGTGGAGCTGCTGTGGCGTCATAATGGGCAGATCGTGACCACGCAGGAAGAGCGAGGCATCTACGTGGAAGAGACCCTCCTTCACGACTGCTGCCTGCTCACAAGGTGTGCACAGAGGAGAGGGGAGTGAATTGGGAATATGGTCTAATGTCTGATTAGCTGCCCTGTTGCACTGACCCACATAACACAGTCAGAGCCCAACTAAGCCGACACAGTCAAAATTCACACACAAATATGCTGATGCATGAGGCGTTTCGTCAGAATATGCATGTGTTTACTCATGCAGCACAGCCACTTCCACGGGCACAGATGTAAAATATGCGCGCGGAAACACACACACATACATACACTGAAACCCTTCCTCTCGATCTCTCACTCACTCACAGGGGCTGTGATTTACCTTTTGTTATTGCCGCCCTTGATAAGGATCTGAAAGGACAGGGCAAAATTGGCTTGGCACGGAGCCAACACCTCAGAGCGATCCGCGGCCCGTCTCTGGAGGTTGGCCGTCCAGCCGCTCCCTGAGCACTAGCTGTTTACACGCTAAGAGGAACAGATGCTGAATCATAATTGCAGTGATAAATTAAAGCAGCAACGCCGGCTTTTCTGCATTTTTTTTTATTATTATTTTTATTTTTTGATATAAGACCTTGCCTCAAACCTCTGTCCTCTTCCCATTTTTGCTGCTTTAGTGTTAGTCTGCTTTGTGTCATGGGCGTGTGCACGAACTCCTCCGTTTGCGTGTTACACTTAATGTTTTTGACGTAATGCCGTGACAACAGGGCTCAGACACAAGAAGACATCGCTGCCGATTGCTTTAACTGCTGCCTTTTTCTTACTTGGCCTCTCTAACATAAATATTGATGGAGTGCTGACAGAAATATGTTTCCTTGTGTTAACGGGGCCAGAACGCCTCTTGTTGTGTGGTGTGTTTGGCAGCGGCAGCACCAGCTACTTTTCCGCTCCATTACTGGGAAGGTATGCTGTTTCCCCTGCTGCAAATACCACTGATAGTCAGTCGGGTTTGTTTTCTTTTATTGTGTGCAAAGTCAGTGGTGAATAATCATTCTCGGTGATCCCTGTGGTGGGATAATTAGATTAAAGGTAGCGTGGGTGCTTTTAGTGATGTATTGGTGTCTTTGTGTCTCAGTGGTGATGAATGTTTTAGGTTCATTTCAATCAAGGTGTTCACCGTTAGGGATCAATACAACACTTTGTCACTCTCCTCTCAGTGCGCACAGTCGTAACAGGGAAGTGCTTCCAAATACTGGCACAATTCTGAGGTCCTGGAGCTTGAATAGTTTGACATCATCCTGCTTTATATGCTCTTACAATTTAACGAGAAATATTGTACTTTTTTTTTTATCCGCTAAACACTATTTGGCGGATCGTGCAGCTTGTATTGCAGATTAAGATTTTACATGCCAAATACTGCTTAATCAGCTTAAAATTGTAATGCATTATGGTGCATGGATTTAACTACCTACTAGCATATTAACTAGTAAAATTAATCACCAGTCTTAAATGTTCCTTAAGCCTCATTTGTGGTCACCGCAACGGTAGTCACTCGTGCCAATTGTGACATCATCACAGCCCTTTATTCATTTACGCTGATGCTGGAGGGATACTAGACTTGGTGGGCTTCTAAGTGATAGCTATAACAGCTCAGAATAAACCTCCGTATCAGCATCACTTTTCTTTTTTTAGCAAATGTCTCCTTTTTTTCCCCAATATTCCTTTATGCTCCTGCATTGCTACAACATGGAAAACTGCAATAAAGATCAAACCTCAGATACGTGTTTCAAACTGAACTGCATGTGCATACAAATAATGTAATATGCAGTAAGTTTGTTCTAATAGTGTAACAAAGGGCATAGTGGAAGTACTGTAATACTAAACAGTGTAGGTAGTGTAGGTTGTAATTCTTCAAGAAGTGAAGGGTGACACCTAAATGAAGAAGGATGCCCACAATGCACAGCAAAAACTACATGTTGAGTATGGTGACTAGTGCAGCTGCTGCGATAGCTCTGTCCCGTCTTGTTGATAAAGAAGGGAGTATCAGTTGGGTAGAAGTACAAACCCAACCCAACGTTTTGAAACTCATCAGCAATATTTTGGAGTAAAAAAAAGGGGATCTTAGAGAGGCAGATGTTTTTAGAATTAAAAATGGGCAGAAGTTCATCATTCTGCAACAGAACTACATCACAAAAGTCTGGAATCGTTCTGCAATGGCATTAATTCAATTTAAGGCATCATAGCATGAGTTCATAAACAGTTCTAGAAATCACTTCCTTTGAACACAGTTCGTCGTGCCATCTACAAATACAGATTAAAGCTCTGTGGGAACATGATCCAGAAACACTGCGGTGAAGCTTGTTTAAAATGGACTGAGACAAAGTAGAAAACTGTTCTGTGGTCAGAAATCGAAATTTGACATTGTTTTTAAAGAGCATGGAGAAGGAGCGTTCAACTTGTTGTCAGTGCTCAGTTAAAAAATCAGCATCTCTGATGGTTCCAGCGGTGAATTAGCAGCTATGAAATTGTTGGCTTGCACATCTGGAGAGACACCATCAATGCTGAAAGGTTCGACAGGTTTTAGAGCAGCACATGCGTCAATTCACGGGGGATGCCTTGCATATTTTAGCAAGACCATGCTAAACCGCATCCGGAATCTGTTACATCAGCACGGCATCGTAGTAGAAGTGTCTAAGTGCTGAACGGGCTTGTCTGCAGTTCTTACCAGCTGAAAACATTTGGTGCATTATGACATGAAAAACATGACGAAGAAGATCCAGGACTGTTGTGCAGACAGACTCGTATGTCAGAGAAGAATGGGATAACTTTACTCTCCCAAATGTCCAGCAGCTGTTCTCCTCACTCCCCAGACATTTATAGACTGTTGTTAAAAGAACAGTAGTACACACATGACACAATCTAAAGCACTGTTTCTTATATATGTGTAAACAAGCCAGGTTGGTAATGATTTTGCAATTAAGCTAAAAGAATGTGAATGTTTTCTCTACAGCTGATGAATCCACCGTTAAGTCCTGAAAGAATAATAATTCAAAAGCTTTTATATTGTTTAATCATTATGTTTTATAACGGTGAAGAGAATGTTTTGCAAATTTATGATATTTCCACGTTCCCGATATTTTAGTTTTATTTTCAGTTTGATTCAATTTTATCTACATTTTGGATCTCAAACTTTTGATTTGTGAGCTCAGATTACGATCAGATCGATTATCGTTATTAAACATAATAGCTACACATTATTCTTATTCCTGCTGTTATACATCATTCTACCATAATCCAAAACATTCTTTGCAAACAGTAGCTTAAAGTAATGACTCTGAAATCAACTTTCACCAGTCGATGTCATGAGAAAGAAAACTTACTGGTGACAGTGAGATTCAGGCTAAAGTCACTCAGCCCTCGTTACGCATATTCAGGGGTCAAAACACCTTATGTAACAAACCCTCTATTATGGTTGTGTACAGCCTGTTGTCTGGTCTGTTCCATTCTTCTGCTTCATCAGACATATCACCGTAAACTACATGAACCCGTCCTCCCTCCCCTCAAAACTTTCTCTCTCTTTTCCAGCTCAGTATCCCGATGAATTTCCCAACACTCCCATTCTGATTAGGGCCCCATTTGCAATTACACACCACTCTTATCCCAGTATACACATATAATGTAATTTTCTACTCCAAGTGGAACCTATTTAGGTCATGTTTCTCTTGGCACCTGAGAGTGTCTCCCTCATGTAGAAAACCTACAAGAAGCAGACATTAGTACCATAGCTGATGAGTGAATAACAGAGCTCGGGCCAACAAAAACAATCTGCTGTGCATGGGCTGAACTTCACCCTTCACCCTTTGCTGTATCTTAAAGTGCAGTGCTGAGAGAACTGCATGTGTGTGTGTGTGTGTGTGTGTGTGTGTGTGTGTTCATGTGTGTGCGCTTAGGCTTCATCAGCCCTGCAAACATTTTGTTAAAAAAAAAAAGAAAAAGAAAAAAGTTAACTGATGTTTTGACCTTTGACATGCCAGATGCAGTCGATGCTTCTTTAAGCACAGTGGACAAGATATTAGTCATCGCAGGCCGTGTTGGTGTCGTTCACCTTGGATAAATGTCTTCTGAGTCAGTGAGCCTCGCCCTGCATGCCCCATCAGAGGGGAAAGACTGAATACACAGGATTTAGCGCGTAGCTTAAAGCCCTCATCTGGATTTGTTGCACAGCGTTGCAGCAGTGTGAGCAGAGATGCCAAAGCCTCAGTGAAGTGACCTCTTTGAAGGTGAACCCAAAATGTTTTGCGGCTATTTTCTCATCTAAATTCTGCTTTATCCTGCTTTAGGCAGTATCAGGCAGGCAGCCAGTGTAAACGTTCAAAGCCTGATAGGGTGTTTTGCTTATTGCAACGGGCATAACATTATGAAAAGTGTTTGTTTTGTTTGGTTTTTTTTTTGTTCTGTGTTTTTTCTTTGTTTTTAGTATCTATCAGCTCCCTCTTATTTCATGCTGTGCCATGTTATCATGGCCTCTCATTCGCTAGAGCGGGTGGGTCGATAAGTGAAGCCATTTACATTGCTCACAGTGAGTAGCAGCAAAGAAACGGGCCCCATGAGGCCTGGTGGTTCTGCGACGCGGGTCAAACTCCTGCTGAGTAATGGTGTCAGGCCAAACTCCCGGTGTTAGCTATGCTAGCAGCAGCAGTGGGACCAGCCTGTGACTCCTGTTTCATTAATCAAACATATTAGAGCCCTGCAGCTAGCTACAGCAGACACTTTGGATGTATCTTCCTTAATCCTCTCCATTTTTAATCAGGCTAATCTAACACAAAACCTGATGTGGATGCATTACTGAAGGCAAAGAAAGTGTTTCTAATGGTGATCTCTCTGAAAGCTCTTTTCCTATTTTGTTGCACATAAACTTTAATTTCTTTCAAGTTTTACAAGCATCCCTTTCCTCTGTTATTGCATTCTGCAGTTTTCCTTACATTTCTGTCGCCATTTCTCTTTTGGTAGCTTTTTTTTTTCTCTCTCTCTCTCTCTCTTTTGTTTTCCGTGCTGGATTTCGCCGTTTGTTTATGAGCTTTTGTGCAGCGTCAGTTGATAAGGAGACCAAATGTGATTATGTCCACACATACTGTAGGGTTTTACCTCTGGGTTCATCACTTTACTGCTTGCCAGTTTCACTCAATAAAGAAAAATAAAAGCTCTTAGTTACATTGGATGAAGTCAAACAACGATAACAAGAGGTGTAAATTATTTACAGTCCACATTATATAGCGTAGTGCACTGAGTGGTGCACTAATTTGATGGAAGCTGCTACAGTGGGAGTAGTATCTGTGAATTATGTCACCGTGTGTGTGCATGTGTATACCAAGGTTGCACACGTGCTGCATGTATGTACTCATTTAAGCATTTAAAAATGGATTAAATCAGTTGACGCAAATTCACAAATGATGCTGTTTTTGAACATTTCCTACATAGCTGAGTAGAGGTGGGGCAGATTGAAACTTTACAGTCTTATAAGCAACATTGTGTAAACAAATTGTTAAATATCAGTGCACAAGCATAAATGTTCTTAATGAGTCCTTGGGGAGCTGCTCTACAATAGTGCAGTGTTACTGAGGATGTAGGTCAGTGCTTTGTGCGGCTTGTGTGTGCCGCTGCCCTATTGATTTCCACTAAGTGGTGTGATTTCTTCATATGTTCATTATGTGAAAATGACCTCTTTTCTCCCTCCCTGAAAACTAAACAGGCGACTCCATGGTTTCCCTGCTCTTCTTTCTCTGCATGTTTTTTTTCTGGGTGCAGCAGCTCACCAGGGATGTTTGTGATCATCCCTCAGCAGAATATTTAGCAGGGAAGTTGTCGAGGGGGAGATGGAGGGAGGGAGAGGGAGAGGAAAAGGAGAGGTGAGGGTGGGAGGTTTTGTGTATGGGGGTGGGGGTATTTCCCTCTGTATTTCCCAGCATTCAGAGAGTTGGCATTTGTTCAACAGTGATGTAACTGTCCCCTCTGCAGACTATTCATGTCTAGAGATAGAGAGAGAGAGAGAGGGAGGCTCTAATTCAGAGAAACTCCTATCACACTGATCTGTTTTGCTTTGTGTGCTGCAGTGACACCTATTGTGTAAACATCCCTGATAAAGTTATTATTGATGCCACACCAGCAGGTTTTTTCAAACTTTTTTTTTTCTGTCTGTAGTGACGTCATGTTAACAGTCTGGGTTATATCCACCAAGGTCCTCATGGTCAATTTAAAGATTTATGGGTCACAAATTGACATCTAACATCTAAACACATTTTATTAAACAATTAAAATGATGAAATAAATATAAAAAACAAAACAATAATGGTGGTTAGCAGTGTTGTCTCACAGTAAGAAGGTCCTGACTTCAGTTCCACCATCAGGCCGGGGGTCTTTCTGTGTGGAGTTTGCATGTTCTCCTGTGTTTGCGTTGGTTCTCTTCAGGTTTTCCAGCTTCCTCCCACAGTCCAAAGACATGCAGTTAGTGGGGATATGTTAATTGATGACTCTAAATTGCCCATAGGTGTGAATGTGAGTGCAAATGGTTGTCTGTGTCTATGTGGTAGCCCGGGTGTACCCCGCCTCTCGCCCTAAGACTGCTAGGATAGGCTCTGACCCCCTGTGACCCTGACAAGGAAGCAGAAGAGAATAGATAGATGGACTTGGCCCACGCTCTCAGAAATGTAAATATGTTTCAACTACTGCTGCTGTGTGTTTGTGTATGACTCGCTGTATTTAAATTTATTCTATTTTATTTATCATTATGACCATGTCAACGATCTATAAATGTACCACTGAAATCATCAGCCAGTCATTAAGAGTATAATGTATATTGATGTGCTTGTTTAAATAGAGATTAGAAAAGAGGAATTTCATAGCTTAACTTTTATCACTGTATGCATAATTTGTGGTTTATTTATACAAGTCAAAAATCTGCACTCTAACAAAATGCATAAAATGATGTGCTGGAAAAGAAGGTGAATTTCTAGGGCTTAAAATCTCTTTGTCTTAATTACATTTATACAGTTATTTATGTGACATTAAACAGTAAACTTGACTTCACAAGTTAATGTATAAAACAATGTTAAAGAGTGTTGATATTGTATTAAACAACACATTTTGGAAATATCAAGAAGACTATATTTTATTAAAAGTAAAAAGTAAAAGTATAAATGCAATTTAAATGTATTTACTAGGGCAGGGATTCTACTCACTACTATAGATTAAGTAGATGTACTTGAAATTAAACATTATAAAATTATTATTAATTTATGATTCACTAATTACTTATTATAAATTACACTAGCACTGCCTGGTTCCACTAATGTTTAGACGCTGTTGACAAAATAGTTTGAGGATGAAAGACTGTGTGGTATTTGATCATAAGCTCCACCTATTCAGACCTTCTGCTTAGGAGGGGTAGCCAATCAGAGGAAGGTAAAACATAAAGGCAGGACAGCCTTAAAGGGACAAGACAACTCCTTTCAGATGGTGGAAGATGAAAGAGCTGCACAGAGGGTCTAAAAATAATAGGGATTAGGTTGAATTGTAAATCAAACAAAGCTTCTCCCTTACAACCAAATAAAATGAAAGCGTGACGCTTGAATTGAGCACAAAATGTCCTTCTTAAGTAAATACAACGGCATGAGGAACGTGAGCTGGTGATCCCAGTCATTAAAAGGTTCCTATGGAAACTGGAGGAGGTATTGGACAAGATGAAGTGGAGGATGGAAGAAGACAATTTTGGGTGAAATGAGAACGTTTTCCTGTGCAAATTATATATTACTTTTTTCACTCTAATACTCCACAGAAGAAGGCCTGGAATACTCGGGTCTTTTCACATCTATGATGCTAAATCGATAAGCAATTTACTAAAGTTTGGGTTTATAGACAGCAAGTGTATCCCTGTTTCATTATCCTGTTTAAAAACAAAATGTAACCACCACAGAGTTTGATGCGTAATGTATGAATTACTGCAGCTTCCATTTAATACAGGTCCTGTGCAAATAGTCTGAGAAGCTTGACCTGGTTTATGGATTTAGTCTTTCAAAATACCTCCTAATATTTTATCTATACTATCTGTTTATATTGGGTTTCCACCATATGTCCTGATTGTTGTATGCTGTGTAACTGTTGTACTGTGAAGACAGGCTCCAAGAAGGTTTTAATAGAGAGCCCATCCAAAGTTTAACACAACATCCTTTCTGTTCCACAGGGCTTAATTTCAGTTTAAGTGGGGGCGGAGAAGAGACAGGGAGAGAGAGAGAGCGTGATTGAAAATGTGAGATTTTTTTCTTGTGTCAGACAGAATAGGCATGTAAAATCATCGCATGTTGGGGAGTATGTTTCTCCTAGAGTAAGGTTCAGCAAGGCATGCAAACATTCTTAGTGTATATGTAGAAGATCAGTCATAATGACAGTACAAGGCAAAAAACAGGTCCTTTTCAGACAACTGAAAATGTACTTTTGCTCACAAAAATGCCACCACACATATTTATACTTGCACAAAAACAAACAGTCAGGCTCAGGCCGACACATTTGTTTTGTAGCCCAGAATGTCATCATCTCAGTCAAGCGTTCAAATCTGATTTAGGGTGTCTTAGAAAAGCAATCAGGAAGGAGAGCTTCAGTGGAACACAGAAGATGAAATCAGGACTCATTTTATTCATTTCCATATCTTGCTCACAGAAAGCCACTGGAGCAAAGTCATATGTTGGAAATGTTAACAGCATTCACTGAATTTCCCCCTCTTTCTAAACAAGGGGAGATGAGTTCACATGAAAGCACAATGTGTTTTCATTTGGAAACGTTACTACAGTATATGATCGCGTCACCTCTGTAGTAGATTCAGATCACAAAGTAGAAAGATTTCATTTCAGTAATAGCTCATTTAACTTATGAACCGATTGTGCATTTTAATGCCTGGTCTCTTTATTTTTCATTTATTTGCATTAGCAGTTCACATATTAAACATAAGTCGGACTCTTGTTCGTTTAATATTATTTAAACATGTTTTGTGGTTCATTCGCACCTATTTGTTTTTTGTTTCAAACAAAAGCTCAGAAAAATATCACAGCTCTCAGGAAATGTTTGTTTTGCATAGCTCGCACAGCTTGTCAGCTGTCAAGCTGTTTAATAAAAGATATGTTCGAGCAGCATGTGTGGTATGTTTGTGTAAGATGTTTTTTGAAAACCATGCCAACTGGTACTGTATGTGCACAACTGGGGATTTGTCGCTAATCAGGTAAAGTAAGCTGGTATAAAAATAGATGTTTTATGCTTTATGTTATTGAACAGTCACATCCATGCAATTAAATCCATTTCATTTTTGTACTTTTTAGTATATTTAGTGATAACTAGGCCTGAAAATAAAAAGTTATATCCGCTTAGCTAAGCTAACTGAAAACAGAGAGAAATGACTTTACCTGCACTTCTTTTCAAAAATTTTCAAAGTTTCTTCAATGCCTTAATAATTTGTGGTAATACTTTAATCAGACATTTAAGCTATCTTTTGTGTACCTTAGCTAGCTTAGCTTAGCTTAGCTTAACGCAAATACTGAAAGCTAGGATGCATTGACTCCCAGTTATTTCTGTAGATAACTCATTAAAATGGCATCTGAAATTTCAAAACTAATTCTAGAGTTTGATGTGTTAATGAGTGGGCTTCTGGAGTGTAAAACTGACTTTATGAGCTATTGTGAGCTTTACTCATATGTCCACATCAATGGCAGTCTTTCTATTTACTCTCGTAAAGTAGGCTATTGAAAATAAACAGGGTTATATACATAAACTTTATTGGTATTTTAACTAGTTGTTTCACCTACATACAAATATCTGGTTCTTAGATAATATTTCTTTCTTTTTGGTTGGCTCGGCAAGCAGAGAAATCGTAGGTTTTTCATACTGTTCAGAAGATATTGTCCTATCTTTGTTTATGCTATTAGGCCGGGATGTTGGAATATGTTTACATGTGTTGGTTGTTTTGTCTTTCTCGAAGTACATGCATGGAAACCTGGAATGATTTTGCTAATAAGCATATTGAGAGAAAAGGGGTGACAGGGAGAAGGAGCGAGAGAATGGAAAAAAATGAAGACATTTAATATTTCAGAATAAATGCCTTCCTCACACCGTCTGATAAATGTTTTCTGGGATTACAGCTTTCACACATCAGAGCCACTCAGCCACTAATCATCTTTACTCTGAAAGATTTTCGTTTCTTGTCCAGTCTGTCACTTCAGATTTTCCATGTCAGCTGTAATACTTTCCCATTTGTGCAGCATTATTCCTTAAGTCGCATTTAAAAACTTTGTGCAGCGGAGTGGGGGTATACAGTGGCACGCTGTGTATTACGGACACATGCAGCTTAATTAACACACAAAAAAGGCATTAGGTTTTTACGCAGACACAAAGCAAAATGTATATTTGACTACAACTGGATTGTATTTGGAAATAAAACAGTTGGCATTTCTTAAGGAGGTAGAATTTCCATGGTGATTATTCCCGTTGCTTAGCTATCTCCACCGGCTTTTCTGCTTTTTTTATGACGAGTAAAATCCTCAAGATTAGTCGCTTTGGCAAATGGCCTGCATTGGCTCTTTGTCACTGTTTCACCATCCTTTGTTTAATCAGGCATTTTCCATTGAGATAGGAATCGCTGTGACAAAGTAGGAAAGATAAGCATGAGTAATGATCATCTTAAGTCACAGCCAACGTTTTAGCTACCACATACTTGTACACGGACAAGAATGAATTAGATCGGGTGAACCACGCAAGTGCACCACGCAAGTGCACACACATCTTTGCACTCTATAGACTCCAGACTTCTTAAGATGACCTTAACTCTTTATGCCTTTTGACTGACTTTAATCCTTAGTCTAATCCAAAAATAATTCAAACCACCCTAAAATCGAGCCCCAAGAGAAAACTAATCCTAAAACTACATTTAACCCCAAATGTACAACTACGCTCTAATTCAGAACTTTGAACTTCTCCTAAATCTCATGGGAAGAGGTTCACTGACACAATCCCCTCATGGATATGTCATTTTA
Organism: Hemichromis elongatus; assembly: GCA_015108515.1. Classification (NCBI taxonomy): domain Eukaryota; kingdom Metazoa; phylum Chordata; class Actinopteri; order Cichliformes; family Cichlidae; genus Hemichromis; species Hemichromis elongatus. The sequence goes on along the minus strand of VUQR01001462.1, from coordinate 51,637 downwards.
AAAAGCACATTTTTATAGTTTTATGTGTCTTCTCTCTTCCTCCAGCGAGGTTATTCTCTCCAGCATCGATGTGCCCATTGCTGGAATCTGGGAGTGCCTGGTCACCAGTTCCCGTGGCAACACTTCTCAGCAAATGGAAATCGTGGTTCTGGAAACGTCAGCGTCGTACTGCCCTGCTGACAGAGTCACTAACAACAAGGGGGACTTCAGGTGAGTGACCTTGGAGCCACACACAATGGCAGGTTAGCTTTTCTAGCTTTTCTAGCTTTACTGGTTGATTTGGGGGGAAAAAAAGGTCTAAAAACATTAGTAACTTTATTTCTGAGAGTTGGACAAGTAAACTGGTACATTTCTTGTGTTTGTGTGGTTATGGCTTAGTCAGGCACCACCTGTGGTCATAATCCATCACCAACATGTTCTTACACAGATGCAAGTACCGCTTCAATGTATGTTTCTCATGTGAGGAGGAAAAATACACCCCAAAAAACTTGTATCTGGAGGCACTTATCTGCACCCAGAACATTGCTGTCCAGAACATCTGCTTTTCCCATATTTATTTTGCTTGCATCACTTGCTTTTGCTTATCTCTAGGGCCAAAACTGGTTAGGTAAAAAAATCATGTTTTGTGTTAAAATACACTCTTCACAACCCATTAGCTGAATGTTGTTATCATTGGAATGAGTAAGATTAATTGTTTCCCACCAATCATCACATACTCATGCTACAGTATTACTACATGCGTTCCAAAGGTGACAGAGGTGTCAGCACTGTACGTGCCAACTCGGGATTTAGAAGGACGTGGTTGGCAACATTCAGCCTTGCTCTTTTCAGAGATAAAATAAATAAAATCCATCTTAACTGACACACTGATTACTGTAATAACCTATAAACCTATAGCTTAACCAGCTTTTGCAGTTCTGTTAACCTAGCTAGGCTAGTCCCAAAGTACCATTCACAGAGAGCTGGGGAATGGCTGATAGGTTAACTTAACGGTTACCTTGATGATTTAAGCTAACTGTCTATAGTCGGTAACTATCTCTGCATGGCAGTGGAATCAATATTGGCCTTCTCAACGGATAAAGAAAATAAATAATAAACAGTCTTCTAAATATTGGGTAAATAAACCGTTTCCTTCAATCTGCTTGTACAATGTACTTTGGTTTGCCATCTCTTGTGCTTGGCGTCAATGGACTGGTTTTCAAAGCTAAAACCAGGAGGTCTGCTGATATATAAAGGAAAAACCCCACTGTTATTTATTTCACAAGAAATATTTCCAATTATAAAGTAGAAAATAAAATGAATACTCCAATCACAGAGGTAACTCACTATATTGTTATCCCTCTATAGTGTGCCCAGTCGAGGTACTAAAGTCTCGTTTTAGGTTGAGTTGTGCTGCTTTTTTGTTTCATATTACAACTGGTGTGCCTTCTTCTAAGTTTGGCTCACTAGCAGAGTGAGCTACAGAAGAGTCTGGACAGTTCATATTATTTAATAATAATTGTTATGTGCTACAGAAAAACTCCTACACACATTATGGCTCATTGTAGTCCAGATTTATATCATGACTATAGAGAACAAGACGAATAACTAAAGTCGCGCATAGAAAGAAGAAAAACAACACACCTCTACGTTGCCCTCCATTTTCGCTGTCCTCGACTTCATGTAACCACGTTGAAGCCGTATTTGTTCGCGTACATACACGCACGCCCTCCACCTCTCTTCCCTTGTGGGTGTGCTGTTGTCGTGTACACTCTTTTGTAGCTGCTGTACTTTACAGCCCACTTCTAGTGCAGCAAGCACAGAGGCTTTGTTTCTGCTGGAGCATTGGAGTAATGGGCTGGAAAATGAGCCCCTGTTTTGTTGGGGGCGAAATTAATGCCATTTATTACTAAGTAGCTGCTGCAGCAGCAGCAGCAATGTGGATGAAGGGAGGTGGGGGGTAAAGAGACTGGGGTGGGGAGTCGTGTGATGGCAGGTCTCTACCCTCAGAACAGATTACCAACCTCCTGAGAGCGCTGCTCTTTTATTTTAATTATGATGAAGTCAAAAGCGTTTGTTTTCACATTAAAAATTTCTTCCGCTTATTTTCTGAAGTACAATTCTGTACGCCTGTAGCAGAAAACCACAGACATGAGACACATGCTCCTTCTTTGATTGTTGACAAATTGATCAATATGTGAGAACACAAAGTGCTCTTTCCTAAGGCTACAGAAACACAGACCTTTAATATACACTGACGCCAAGAAACAAAACCTGGAGTTCTTTTGTTATCAGCGAAATACAGGCTAGTGTCCTGGACTGTGAATGTTTGGCTGCCTTTTTACACCCTAATGAGCTTTATTTTATTGAAACACTAACAGGCATTACCCAGAAAATGGAAATGATCCATTTGACTGTAAAATCACACGAGCCCCTATCATAGGTTGGTCAGTAGAGCAGCTCCAGGACTAGGTCTTGATGACATTATTGAGAAAGTCTCATTTCTTGCTCCAGAGGAGTCTTCAGTGAACTTTGTATTACCGTTAGAACAACACTTAATTTGAATTTCCCTTTAGGAGTAACAGGCAAGAGCAGGTTTCTGCTTGAAATATAAATCCTTCACTGACATTCTCCATCTGCCACTGCGGTGCATGTTTAAATAGGGTACGCAGGCGATTTTGTAACACTCTTTCAAAATGCTGTGGAAGTTGACATGAACAGTTCAGAACAGAGTGGAGGATGAGCTGTCTGGACTTTCAGGCCCTTGTACCGATCGAGCTGTGCCGCTCCACAAAGCCAGCTTTTCCAAAGATCACCTTGAGAGTGTTTATTCTGTCATGTCTGCAAAATACCCAAAATAACTGTGACGACATCACAAAAGTTATTTTTTCACACATCTGGAGCCACAGGAGGTAAATCTGGATGTCTTTGGATACTCAAATGTGGGATAAAGCCAGGGGAAACCATCACAGGGCAAGCACGGGGACAACAAGTCAACAATAAAGCTGGTTGACTACACCTTTAAATGTCTTTTGTGATTAACAAAAAAAAAATATTTCCCTGCACCAAGTGAACAGAGAATAAACTTCTTTAATAAAGTTAGTAAATAAATGAATTCAGAAGCCATTAATAAGACAGACGCATGTTTCACAGTCAAGAATCTGGGAGTCATCTGCAAAATAATTAAGCCTAGCTGTAAATCATTTATGCAAATTAATACTTTCCTAAGTACAGGGAGTATGAAATTGCCATCTGGTGCCGTTTGTGTGGATCCTGATATTTCTGATATTTTCTTGGCAGGTGGCCAAAGACGCTGGCTGGCATCCTGGCCTTCCTACCCTGCGCTCCTGCCACCTTTGGCTCTGCCCCTCACCCATCTGGCAGCGCTCCTCACCCCTCGAGCCGGACGGAGAAGAAGGCATGGCGACGCTGCGACCGTGCCGGGCGGTGGGCTGAGGAGGACTACACTCAGTGCCCTTATGCCAGTGAACTGACCCGTGTGCTGCATGAGCTCACCCAGGTATCCGCATTAGAGAAGAACTAGTGCAGATAACTGCTGGGAAACAGGATTCATTCATGGATTCTGTTTCTTTTTTTTTTTTAATTGTCCATAAATCAATCCTTATTAAGACATTTTCCAGCTTACTCCTAACAGCAAGATTTCAAGTTCATATTCCCTGAAAACGACCAACTGCTTTGATTCACCTGTAGCCTGCAGGTATTTCCAGATCCGTGGATGAAACATTTATATGCAAGCTGTTTTAGTCTACCTTCTACTCAAAGGATTCCTACATTAAAGTGGCAAAGTTTGCAAAACTACACAAATTCGATGAAATTTTCATTCATTTTATTCATCTTGTCAACTGTGTGATGTTTTTGTGGAATTATTATAACAAGCAGGTTTGTTCATCCTCTCTGAAAATGGTTGCATGCTACACATATATTGATTTCTCTTCCAGATTCCTATTAATACGACCAACGCTCAGCCTTTTGGACAGCAGTTGGTGGCCTTCACCAGCAGGGCGGCGCACTTCACTGATGTCATGGATGTCATTTATGTCACCCACCTGGTGGAGAGACTAACGAGGCTAGTGGAGAGACATAAAGATGTAAGTGGAAACGCAGAAATATACTACATCCAATGTATTTATAGTGGTATCATCCCAATATTTCACAACTGAATCAAACAGACTCAGACAGATGCTGTGTAAATGAACTGTAAAAGCAATTACAGGAAGGTTTTCAGTGGAATAATGCATACTTCTTTGCAACCAATCTGAGTGACTGCAAGCAACCTCCTGCAACCACACACCAACTGGTTTGGGGGATACACATTTTTCCTTGGCAAATGGTGGTTGCCGGGCTGCCACCAACCGGTCCCTAGACAGTTGTAACCGGGTCCTTAATGACAGTTACTTAGCTTAAATCAGCAGTCCTACTCTTATCAAATGTTGTTAATGTTGTTTTTAGGTCTCTATTTTAATATGTGACCTGTCTCACTCCCAGCCAGTGTATGCCATCTGCTCAGTCTAACTTTTAGAAGAGGGACTTGAGTTGCTAAGTAACTTTTCTGGGAACTCAGCGACAGTAGGAAACATATAATACCTGCAACGTGCTATACTTGTCTACAGTGACAATTAGAGAACAGTTATTGGGTCTAAGATTGAATTTGTCAAGGTCAACCCCAGACAATAGTTCTAATTGCTGTTCCTATTCTGATTTGTCCACATGTTCATTCCTAGTTTTCATTTATTTTTCCATCACCCTAAGAAAGAATGAGGTTGTGTTTATTGCTCAACTAGAGGTTACCTTAAACACTACACTATGTGACATTACTCATTGGTTAGTTGCTCTTGCACTAGACAAGCAAATCATTAATATGACGGAAAAACAGGAATGTCAGCGACTTGTCGATCACATTGCAGACCTTCTCTAAAGATATCATCCTTTTTGGCTCTAACAGGGACCATGATTTACTAATAGAACATGTATTTATTAAGAATTGAAACTAGCAACTAGGACCAATTAGCTGATAAACGTCTGCACAGCCACTGCTCACCAGATCCCAACAAGAAACCATAGAAGCTTCCTTATAAGACAAAGTAACATGTTTCTCACCTCATACAATATCCCTCTGGCCATTGTGGCACTGGACCTGAATGGGAATCATTGTTAATAAGATGCATCTCGTGTTTGGGCGAGTCATGTTTTTACCCTGAGTGAACTTCTTCAGCTAGAGGCAATGGGATTGTTATACTGGTATCACGCTGAAGGTCAGGTTGTGCGAGGGGGAACGGTGCTGGGCTTAGGCAGTGAAAAGAATCAATATTAGCCCTCAGTCGTGCAATTATTCATCACAGGTCACGCGGGAGGACATATTATTAGGAGATACTTAGAGTTTTATCATTTCTAAGACAATGGTGATGAGACCACCCTCATTCACGGAATAAAGAACAGCCCAATGAAGCAACAATAAAAAGTACAGTAAGTAAATAGTGAACTGCCATCCTAAGAAAGCAATTACGCCCCATTGGAGCTCCTAATCTAAATTAAATCTCCCTATAATGAATGAAGCCACCATTGCCTCCCTCACAATCCTGACTGCAGATTACAAATGTGCCTGTTGTTCTATGATTGATGTGCGTGATGAGTCTGCTTCTTCTTGTGCGTGTGCGCTTTACACGTACAGTGCAGTTTGTGTTTGTGTGCGCGAGCAACCATTTGCATAAACGTCTGCTTGTGCTTCCTCAGCTCGGGGACTATATATCAGACATTGCCAGCAACATGATGCTGGTGGAAGAGCACATCTTGTGGATGGCACAGAATGAGGCCAGGGCGTGCACGCGGATCGTCCAGTGTGTGGAGCGTATTGCTGACCTGGCGCTGACTGGAGACAATCGGGCCATTTCTAAGGTATAGCTGGACTACCGAAGAAAATACTCACGCTCAAGGCCACACTCAGGACAAGGGTTGCGTATGCCGCTAAATGACCCAAAGCTTTCACTTTTTTCTCGTGGTTTGGAATAATGAGAAGTCAATTTGGCTTAAGTAGATAGTGAAAACAAAGCAAGCTAAAGATAATTTGCTTCCTTTCTTGGTTTCCTCTTCTGTTTTTTTTTTCCCTCCTCATTGTCATTGGGGATAAAAGCAGTGGCTAAATTAAAAAATACAAAATTGTCTTCCCTCCCCTCGTCGCTCTCCTTACCCTTACCTCTCTCTCCCCCACTCCTAAATCCTGGGATGCTCATCTTAGGTATCTGCTAACATAGCTCTGGAGGCCTTTCTGATCCATCCGTCAAACTTCCACGGTTTGTGCTGCACAGCCCTTCGACAGCCCCCATCGACTGCCGCTTCACCCCGTCCTGACAGCCACTCCCACTCTGATAAGGACATGAGCAGAGAGCGTGATGCCGTGGGGGAATCGTTGCTCAGCTTCAAATGCCACACTGTCAACAACAGTGGCTCACCGGTCAGTCAGCTAAGCAAGGTAAGACGCAAGTTAATAAGCGGTGTGAAGCTTTCTAAAATAACGCCACTATCTTCTGCTGCGATATTTAATTCTTAGGATTCTCGATACAGGAGTGAGAGAAGAAGGAGGGAAGATGCTCTGAGAGAGGACAGAAATAAAATACAAAAACAGGAATACAGATTGTACACTTGCTCATGGGCACAATAAAATGAATTCCCTTGCACCACACTGTTGAAGCATGTGAGAAAGATTACCTCCTGCCCTTAAGCCTGTTGTTGCCTATTTGTCGTGGCAATCTGACACCTTTGTTGGGGTTTGTTGGCACGCTATAGATCATCTCGTTATAGGTGGGGTTGTGGTGGGGGCAGGGGCTGCAAATAGGGCAGCAATTTGGGAGTCAGGGAATGCCGACCACTCCCCAGTGATGGATAAGGTGGCCTTGTGTACCTGTCACTTTAAATCAGCTGCAGCCCTACTACATCTCCAGTTGTGGTTGTCCCAAATGACAAATAGACGTGGGGCACTATGCATCTGCAGACAGCAGGCAAGACACTCAACTCCCCTGGCACTGTAGTGTCATATTTGTGCAACATTTGTACAGTTTGCACCCTCTAGCTATTCAGTCCACACATGAGTTCACCAGTGTACGTGCGTGTGAACACAGCGTCTGTGCACGTTAGTGTTTATGAGCAGGAAAGAAGTCAGGAGTGCCTGTTTGTCTTTAAATCTGCACGCTTGCTTCATTTTCCCTTTTCTACTTCGTCAAGTCTTTCAGGTTTTGTCAGCAATTACAGCACTTTGTTTGTAGCTTCAGGCTGTGTGTAGCTCGCACGCATGTATATAAATGTACCGCAGTGCCAAAGGTTTTCAGCACAGAAATCAGAATCAGAATACTTTATTGATCCCTAGGGGAAATTATTTAAAGGAAAGTAGGTTTCAAGAAAGATGTATAGGTTTCTTTTTTACCTTTTTTTTTTTAAATCCCCTATTCACATACAAAGTGCAGCAAACGTAATACTGAGCTCAGGGATGTGTGAGGATCATGTCAACTGTAGCAGGACTCCTTGTTCTTCTTTTGATGGATGACCTTTTTCTAACGATTTATCTCAACATTTAAAATGTTTTTAAAACCTTTGCCCGGTATTGTTTGCATCTCTGGAATGTGACCTAAATTAGCAGAGTCACGAAAAGCACAGTACCGCTAAGGCAGAGGTCGACGAATGTGGAATTAACATTTATTTTCATTATTGACGAGTGATCTCACTGCCAGCACTTTGAGTTTTGAAAGGTTTTCTTACAGCAGAGTCCAAACGAAAAATAATATTTTCTCTTCCCACTAAACAGTTGCAGCACCGTGTGACCTTGAGTAAAGTACTTACCTCGAAGCTCGTATGTGATGTGTAAACTTCAAGGGTTCTTATCAGTGACTCATCTCAGCTAAGTGTTTCTTCCACAGCAGCACAGAGAAGGTTCATTATTAAGACAATCAACATTTCAATTACAGATTCACATAGGAAAACTGTTGTGAGCTGAATGTCAAAATAAAAAGGTGAACCTGATTTGACAGCAGGAAATCTTACTGTCTGTCAAGTTATTAAGTAGGAAAAAACACTATTGAAGTCATTGCACAACCCTATAAAATCAAAACCTGCTTGCTAACAATGGAGTGCCGAGTTCTGCTACTGATAGCTGAAAACAATTGATTTTCAAAATCTCAACATTTTCTCAGGGATGGAAAAATACTTTTTTTGTAAGTCATTTACTCCAAGAAAGGGTAAAAAAAAACCCATGTTATTGTTGGACTCTGTTAAACTGCTTTTTTTCCTGTCTTACTGCTCTTGTCCTGTTGTTAATGGTAACGTCCACTGTACAAATCCCATAGGTTGTCATTTAGCTAAATAGTATCATATGTGACCTAGAGATGACCCTCTGCCAAACTCATGCCATTAGGGAAAAGTGGTTTATTCCCCGACTAGCTGACCAGTGCTTGGTGGTGGTTGCTGGCTGTTTCTGGGTGGAATTGATCATAAAGAGGCTTTTGTACCAAAAATGTCCTTGTGATGACTTTAGTCACTAGCAGACTGCTCCATTCACCCACACTTTGCATGGAAGATGCTCATTTCAAGTCCATACAGCATTACCACTTGGGGATTTCGCCACATAGCTGGCACAAAGAAATCAAAATACAGTGTTTCCTCGCTATAACTCGATTCTGCTATTTTGCAGATTTTTAAATTTTTTTTGGCAATTTTGCATGGTGCTTTTTTTTTTCTTTTTTCTTTTTTCTTTTTTTTTTACAGCGCATTGTGTTCTGCATCGTGATTGGCTGTAGACCATTGTCAATCAATCTCGTGCCGTGTCGCCTGTACAGTACAGAATGCGTTCAGCTTGTCAAATTTACATAAGTCTTTGATTGCTAGCAGTGTGACTCTGAAGTGCTGTACTGTATGTTTGTAAGTTTTCTCCCCAACAAACACAATGATGCCGACGAAACGTTTGGCACCGTCAAAGCCAACCGCGGGTGTCTTTGGTTTCATTCTATGGACTTTTTTTTTCTACGAAGGTTTGAATGTTTAAACAAGAGAGAAAAGTGTGAAAATGTTCATGGCTATCTGCAAAAAGTGTATAAAGCGTGTAGATAGGGGATTTACACCCTTAAAACATCAATAATAATTGTAAAGTTGGCTACTTTGTGGGTTATTTTTAGAACTTAACTCCCGCAATAAACGAGGGACCGCTGTTCTTAAAACTCAGATTCTGGGGCAGCCGAGCATATAAAACTAAAGGTACACTGAATGTTAGTTAATCTGAATTTAACAGGCCCCACTGAAGAGCCCCACATAAATGAAGTACTCTGTTTAAAGCAGCGTGCCAATGTGTGAAGAGACATTTCTCTAGTCCAGTGTTCAGTGACTAGAAACTTATTAGTCTAGAACAAGAACATTTTTAAGAGATGGCAATAACAGCTTAATTTGTATTGTACATTTCATTATGTGTAAGCTCAATGAGCTTAACGAAGAAGAGAAAAACATAAAAACGAGTGCAGGTTACAACACCTTAAGGCAGCAAAAACAAAACACATCAACAGCACCTATCAAGTGTGCTCCTGCGTGAATAAAAAGGTTTGAAGTCTGTTTGTGAATATCTGCAAAGTTTTAATTGATCGTCAACAGGTAGCTTGTTCCACAGACCCACTGGTGGAGGCAACTTGTTCAGATTTCCTACAGATGTAACGCTCCTATTTTAGATGTGATATTTATGAGGTGCATACAATTGTCAGTGTCAGATTTACCTTTAAATACTTCATGTATTTTGGTAATTCTGGCAGAAAAAATCTCTCCAAAGGTCAGTTTTTGGATGTGAGATCAAGAATGTTATATTATTTCCAACTCGCTGAATGTGCAGAATGAATAAAGCGAGAACTCTCTGGGCGATTTACACTCTCACACCAGTGTTATGCCTCGTCTTGCTCTTCAAAGGCCCTGGGGTGTGAAGCAGCGCACTAGTATGGATCACTTCGATGGGACCAGAGTGACATCATTTGCATGTAAAATGCTCTTTTCTAACTAGCAGCACCTTGAAATCAGCCTGCATAGTATCTTTTTATTGGCCTCCTCTGGCCTTAACAGTCTGTCAGAGTTACTCTGGTCTTTACATCTGTCCAGTTCTTAAGCATCTATGGCCTCGAACACAGTGATGAAGACTGTCTGTTCACTTACTGTCAAATAAATATATAAAATATAAGCAACTTTATCTGTGTCTGGTTGTAATATTTTAGTTCATTAGTGTATTTGTAACAACACTAATGAACTCAGTTTAGATTTGATTAGAAGATCTGATATTTGTTACACAGTGTGGACACAGGAACGCTCCTGAAAACTGCATTGAATCGTTTTTCTAACCTTGATCACACGGTATCAAATTAGTTCCTTAAATTTAAAGCTTTTTATAATCCGACATTCAAATGAAATGCAGTCAGAACATAGTGTGTAAATGTTGCTATGACAATAACTTAACATCACTCGGCTCAGATAAAGCTGCTAATTCGGAGTCTTGCACCAAGCTGCCTAAATCAGTGTTAAGTTAATGGATGCGAAAATAGAGGGATAAGCAATGCACACCAACTAATGCTTAAACAGATGCCTGTGATTAAAACCCAAAGCACACTAGCAGACATAGTAGCAGTTATCAGATAAGACAAATCATTCTTAAGAGCGAAGGCCTGTTGTGTGAAAGTAAGCATATTTTTTTTTAACCAACGGGAACGTGACACAGTTGTGCAGAGTGTGAGCTTGGTGTGGGCTCAGTACATTTAGTGGATCCAGAGCAGAGATAGAAATGCACATAATACACGCTTACGAACACACACTTCCCTATGAGTCATCAGTCAGCCTGTCTAACACTGCTCAGTTTAACAACACACTGTGAAGGCTACAATAGACACATAGCACCGCAGCTTGTTATCGAGCACAGCAGATACCCCTGAGATTAATACATGCTGGAAAGGATTCACATTCATTTGATAGCCAATTCAAGCTTGCTGGGACAATGTCTAAATTAAACAAATGATTGGAAGCATTAGAAAGCCATTGTTATTATTATTTGTCTGAAGATAGAGAAGCACAAAACTGAGATAATGTGTTGCTTTTTGAAAAGCACACCTGTTTTTGATTTGAGCTGGAGAAAGGAAGGTTTTGGAAAAGTTTTACAGACAATAAAACAGACGTGACGTGTACACTGCAAGAACTCCATGCCCTGTATTAAAACTGCATTAATGGAGGATTTTGTGTAGTGTGTATATGAAATTACCTTTCATATCAGTTCTTTTTACTGTTCACTGTTCACTGTACTGAAAAGATGCCTTGAATAAGATATTTGTTTGAAATGCCTTCATTGTTTGTGCCATACATTCTTCCCTCTCAGCACCTCCATGAAAGCCTCAGACAACCAGTGGATTCAAATGCTACTGCATTCCAGAAACACAGTCCAGAATGTAGCTAAATCCAGTGGAGTGGTTTGGTTTAAACTAGATTAAAACCAACAACGGTCTTAAAAAATTATATATTTTCAAATAAAATAATTAAAGATACTAACCGAAAATGGATTTAGCTACATTCTGGACCATGTTTCAAGAATGTAGTAGCAAGCGAGCTGATTGGAGACCATAACAGCCAATCAGAATGTTTGTGGCACCCTTATAACGATGCACAGAGAGTTGAGCGCGCATGGAGCAGTGACGTTCTGAGCGCAAACGACACACTAAGAGCAGGTCTGCAGATGTCTGTGAGCACACAGCAGAGATCTGAGCAAGAGCAAATGCAACAACTGGGCAACTTGGCTGTGCTCGCAACCCTTTTATAATTTAATAAATGACACTAAAAGGAGTCCGGTATCAGTTCTTACTAACAGTAACAGTGACAGAGAACTGTCTTTAGAAGGGCCTGTAAAAGTGAGAAACAAGCTAACACCTAAAAATCTGCACTTGTCCATACACTCTTCCTTTTCCAGACTGTTTCCTTCACCATCATGTACCTGACTGATTGGCTGACTGAATGATCCCCTCTCTGTCTCACTCTGGCAGGAGCTCAGCACCATTTAGAGCTATTTTGAGTCCAACTGGACTAAGAGACACAGCATATGGCCCTGCTGTGCCAACACCTTGCCAAAAAGTGGCCTAATAAAACAGCCAACATGAAACATGTGAGCCTTACTTAACTTTTTAAAGAAGTATTTTTTTCTGTTCCATCTTTGCTTTTGTAAATTGTTATTTATCGACTGTTTTCATGCGGGGAAAAAAAGAGATATATTATTGGATGTTTAAAAGAAACCACATATTTGTCACGTTTCGTGTCATTTCTGTCAGAAACAATGTATTCCATTCCATGTATTTCATATTACACATCTGAAGCAGCTTAGAAGTTCTTCGCTGAAAGCATGCTGCGATTTAATGAAGCACCCTGATGTTCACTCAGTGGCAGGTCAAATTTAGTGAGATTTATGTGAGAAAAGAAGATGATCCAACACTGGCTGCGCAGAGAAACTTAAGCAGATTATAGGTTACTTGAAAACAAAACCAACACAGCATCAAAGTGTCTAAGTGAGCAAAGGCTCGCTGCAGGTATTTGGTCAAAAAGAAAAGCAGTGGGCAAGCTGTTTGGTCCAGTGATGGTGCTAGCTGAAAAGGTAAAGGATCAACAGATTGACTGCATTTTGTCCTGAATCTGGGAATCTGGGTGTCTAACCTAGTCATAATTGAGATATTCCAGGGAGGATGGGATATCTCAATAAACATTGTCTGTGAAGGTTCTCAGTCATCCAGGTCATCGTAGCCTAAGGGGCTTGGAAAGAAAAGCGTCTGCACTTCTTTAAGTTGCTTAAAGATGTTTGACCTCTCATCCGAGAAGCTTCTTCAAGCTAAGGTCAAATGGTGGAGAGTCCCAGATTTAAGCTCTATGGGAGTGTCCCCCCCCAAGAGGGACATAGACCAAGTCACAACACATGATCACATGATAGGGTGGGGCTGCATGGCTGATTGTAACTCACACCCGTTTTCATACCTTTGCTTGTGTGATTAGGTAGAGCAGCGGTCCCCAACCCCCGGGCCAGGGACCAGTACCGGTCCGTGAGTCGTTTGGTCCTATGTCACGAGAGTTGAGGCTCGAGTGTGAAATTTATGGTTTTCAGGGTTTTTATTTGTTTTTATCGTTATTATTTATTGTTTTTATCTTTAACTCAGTTTCCCTGGGTTTTTCCATGTGTTATGAATAAATTTTCTTCTTTTTTTTTTGGTACAGTTTTATTTTGTTGTATTTATCCAGTCCATGAAAAGATTGTCGGACATTAACCGGTCCGTGGCCCACAAAAGGTTAGGGACCGCTGAGGTAGAGGATCAACAGGGGGTTCATTTCTCTCTTGGGGGACACTCGGACTTAAAGCTAGGACTCTCCACCATTTGACCTTAGAACTGAAGAAGTTTCTCGGATGAGAAGTGAAACATCTTCAAGCAACTTAAAGAAGTCCAGATGCTTGAAGTTGTGGACAAAGGAAGCAGTCAGTGTCAGGTTACTGACTGTTCATTTACCCATGCCTGAATATTGAACACCATATCTTAATGCTGACCTCATTATCCATTTATTTGGGTTTAGTGAACTAGGTGGGAGAATTACAATTTCATATTTGACATTTATATGTTTTTGCTACGATTCCCATTAGAACTGAATTCAGTGTGTGCAAAATATGATTTCATGTGAATGAACATATGCACCCATTCTTCTACAGCCAGTGCATTTTCTATGCTTCCTTCAAATATGAGCTAATGTTAGCTAACATTACAACTTACAATTTACAGTAGCTGTGACGTTGCATTTTCATATCTAAAACAAAAGAGTTGTATTTAAATTAGAAATTAAACAAGCTCTTAAAAAAAACCAGACTGTTTTCAAGATCTTTTCAGCATCTCGCCTGATTACAGCATGCTTGCTGGTTGACCTGTGGTTGGTATCACACAGTTCCACTTTGTTTAGAACAGACTCTGAACTAATTATCCCTAAATTACACAAACATATGGCATCTTATCCTATTTCCCAAGTCAGTGGGCATTATCCTTGAACTGAATTGCAGAGTGTATGGTTCATTGAGGATGACAGTTTGGGACAATATTTACCACTTTAGATCTCCTTCTTCCTTGTCATTGACAGGTAATTAGCGGAGGCCTTTAGGCTGAACGGGTGGAGTATTTGCACCCCCCTCTCCCCTCATGTAGCCTTTCTTTGCTCCACAGAGCTCCAGTGTTTTTAATTATACCCACCCTGCTCTGCGTGGGTGGCTGTGTTTGTTAGTCAGTTTTTTTGTTCTTTTTTTGTCTCTTCATGTGTGCGTTTGTGCTTTTATTTTTTTTTGGTGTGAGGGTGTGTTTGGATGCGTGCCTACCATTCGCCCTCCAGGTGAAGACTCTATCTGGGGACACTGTTGTAGAAGAATAGAGCCGCAGGGCTGCCGCGCAGAAAACCAATCCTCTGTGTGTCATCACTGGCATCTAAGACCACCAAATGTGACCCAGTTTGTCCCGATTCAGTAAACACGGAGCTTTACGAATGCGGATGCCTAATGTCTCAATAATTTCCTTCTAATTGGGATGTGTTAGGGGTGTGTTGTGTACACTTCTCTAATAAGCAATAGAGGATTTCAAGTACTTAACTCCAACATGTGTGCAAGGACTCTTCATTAGCTCGTTGACCTGTATCTCTTTGTATGGGGGCCACAGATTGAGGAAATCCTCCCGCCATATTTGACATGCAAACGACCGGAGGTTAATTGTATGGATGCTGAACTCTGTTAAACACCAAAGCCAAATGGCAGCAGGCATTAACAGTTATTAAGTATTAAGGTTTTATTAGTTCATGTTATGTTTCATAATAGGGCGTGGGTGTGTTGTGCATGTGCGCTGGCTTGTGCGGACAGTGCACATGCATCCTTGCGTATGTGTTTGTGGGAGAATGGATTTATACATTTGCCAGATTTTGTTTTTGTGCAAACTATTTGCAGCTCATACAGTACATGTGTGGCTGAGTGTCCATGCAGATGCATTATCCTTCAGCATGAAGGAATATAGAATTTTTACTCCCTCCCCGAGGAATCACATCTTTTTCTCTCTTTGCAGCTCGGTGAAACAAACAGGCCTGTGATGCAGCAGTGAGAGGCCTTGAATGCTAAACACATCATAACAGAGGAAGGCAGGAAGAGGTGGAGGAGGAGGGCAGGAGGCAAACAGAGAACTGAAATTGGGAAAAAAAAAAAAAAAAGAGAACAAGACTGAGTGCAATACAGCCAAAAGTGACAAATGAAGGACTAGACACAGACAGGTGGACACATCCAGGAAATAGAGAGTAAGAAGTGAGAAGGAGAGACTTAGCAGGGAACAAGAGAGGGTGATACTAAGAACAGGAGAAGGAGAGAGGAAAAATTGTTCCATCAATGAATGGAGATCAGCACACCCGCGGGACTTCTATCCATTTCCACTGAATGAGAGACAGTGATTTATTTCCCTTTTTAGAAGAGCAGAGGAGCTGATCCTCTACTTCCTGTGTAGATTCTGAGCTGGACAAGTTGTCCCCAACTGAATCAATCAGCCCATCCCATCGTTTCTTAAAGTGTGCTGTGGCAAAATAAAGGTCATTTATAACTTTCTTTTTTTCTTTTTTTTAAATGAGAGTTCACACAACACCTTCACTTTCCTTGCTGCCCCATCTGGTTTGTGCCAATACCCCATTAAACATTTTGCTGAATCTTCCAGGATACTCCTGTGTTTTGCGCTGTGCTTACCAAGCCTGTCTGTTGGCTGTGTTGTCCAATGCAGTGTTTTGCTGCTGCATAACAATGGGGGGTTTTTTTTCATCTCACTCTGCAGCATTGTGTAGAGATGAATGGAGGCATTTGCTCATCTCTGACTATCCCCCTTTTTTTAATACATTTAGCCAAGATCTCATTTTCTCTGTGGTGGGACACACTCTCATCAGGAAAGCTGTACCACATACAGTCAGCTTAGTCCTGACAGCTTCTGTAGAAAAATGACGACCTGAAGTTTTAGGAAAAGGGATCTATTAGAAAATAGGACATTTTAAATTATATATTGTATTGGTTCGTGTCAAAGTAGACTATACTATAGTAGTATACATAGCCATACTGTAAACCTGCATCACTCATCTCTGGGGCACCTCAGGGCGATCGTGGCTCAAAGAGTTGGCAAGTTTGTCTCGTAATCGGAAGGTTGCCGGTTCGAGCCCCGGCTCCGACAGTTGGAGCGCCCCAGGGCAGCTGTGGCTGTGTGTGAATGGGTGGATGACTGTAATGTAAAGCGCTTTGAGGTCCTTAGGGACTAGTAAAGTGCTATATAAATACAGGCCATTTAACATGAGTAGAGATGTTTCCCCGCGTGACATAACCTGACAAAGAGTCAGTTGTAAACAAAATATAAACTATACATACTTTAAAAGATATATTAAATTAATGTTTAGGGTGATTTTATGTATCCTGACCTTGCAAAATTTAGAAGTAGTCTCAGGAAAACATAAGAGGTCATAAGAGCACAGATGGTGTCAGATTTTGTTGTAACTTGTATACCATGCCAAGGATTACTTTACTTAGGCATAGGCCGATAACTAAGTGCTCACCTTGAAATCTGAAGGCATGAAGGGCTTTCTTTGGGCTGCTATGAACATTTTGTGGCAGGTCTTAAAATTGAGTTGCATTATAAATGTATGTATATGTCCCTAATTATCCAAGTTATTTTTTTTCTTTTCTTACATTGGATGGATTTGTTGCTGCCCCTGGACTAGTTTCCTCTATTCTACATGCTTGACCTGTCAAATTAAGTATTATCAAGTTGTTGTTGTTTTTTTGGCATTACTGATACTGAAATGCTAGTTTTAGCATCCTTAGTTAAAGCTGTTGCTTTTTCAAAAAGATAAGTTCAACCTAAATCTGTGGATTCAAACATGTAGCTCCTCATTTTTCTTGTTTTGAGTAACACGGGTCAGTTGTAAAGTTGTCATATGTGGAAAGCCTAAATAGCACATAATAGCAAGTATCCTTGATCTTCCATGCATACATGGAAAGCCAAAAGTAAGGTAGCGTAACTGAATGAATGCCCGACAGAACAGAGCTGGCATGGTGGTGGGTTGCAAAGCGGCTGGCAGAGTAAGCAGATTGACACACCTTAGTTAGAATGCTTCCAGTGAGATTTGCCAACAGGATGTGCAGAAGCATATCAGCAGATTTTCAGTAGTGTATAACAGTAGTTTGTCCTGTGATAGACTGCTGACCTGCCAGGGTGTATCCACCTCTCACCTGCGTGAGCTGAGATAGGCTCCAGGTGCCCCACAATCTGGATGGATGGATGGTTTAGTTTGCTTAGAGACAGACACTATTTCTAGTTTTTAAGATTAAAACTTCGTTAAAGCATATAGTTAGGACTGGATCAGGTGAGCCTAAATCCCCCATTAGTTATGCTGCAATACATGTAGGCTGCTTGGGGGTATGATGTATGTATGACTGATAGGGTATAAGGCTTTGAGTGTCTCTTCTTCAGTCACCTTTCTCACTCACTATTTGTTAACAGACCTCTCTGCATTCAATCAGACTTGTTATTAATCTGTAGCTCTCTTACACTGCATGTCTTTTGTCCTGTCTTCCTTCTCTTACTCCAGTGGGTCGCGGCAGATGGCTGCCCCTCTCTGAGCCTGGTTCTGCTGCAGGTTTCTTCCTGTTAAAAGGGAGTTTTTCCTTCCCATTATCACCAAAGTACATGCTCATATGGGGTCATATGATCGTTGGGTTGTTGGATTGTTGGATTGTTGGATCCATGTATTTCTGTAGGGTCTGCCCTACAATATAAAGCACCTTGAAGCAACTGTTTTTGTGATTTGGTATGAATTAAAATTGAATTGAATTGAATTCAAAGCAAAGGACAGTGCAAAAAAGAGGCAAAGAAGAGACTACAGGCAGTAGGTGATAAAGAAAGTCTGATGTTCCAGTGGTCCCCAGCCCCTGGGCCAGGGACCGGTACCGGTCCGTGAGTCATTTGGTACCACGCTTCAAGAGTTGAGGCTCAGGTGTGAAATTTATGATTATTAGGGTTTTTATTGGTTTTTGTCATTATTATTTATTGTTTTTTAAAGTTAACTCAGGGTCTTTTCCCCGTATGTTATGAATAAACTTTCTTTTTTTGTTACAGGTACTGGTTTTATTTTGTTGTACTTATCTGCGACACCTTAAAGGCCGGTCCGTGAAAATATTGTTGGACATAAACCGGTCCATGGCACAAAAAAGGTTGGGGAACACTGCATTAGAGAACTGATGGTCGTAGAAGCTGCTAGCCCACAATCCAGGAAGCTGAGGCTCACTTGTGAAAAGAATATTGCCAGTCAGTCATTTAAAAGTTATAAACTCTGTTAAGCAGCACATAATACAACAAGTATAACATACAACATAACAAATTATGTGATTAGTTAATCACAGACACAAAACAGAGAAGGATCTCCAGCAACTCTGTGTTCAACTGATAAAGACATGGTAAACTTCCTCCGATCAAAATCAAAAAGCTAGTGATGGCAAGTGAACTGTGATGTGTTCAGTGACCTCGGAAAAGCCACAGCATACTGTTTTTGATCATGAAATAAATTAGGAATACCATGACAGGTAAGTCTCCTGCTGCCATTTTTTAAAACTTTTATAAACTGTCTTCAGGATTAGCGTACATCTCCAGCAGATAAATTCCTCCTTAAAAAAGTGAAAATATAAAAAAAAGAAAACCTGAAAATTGAATAGTTGTTGACATGCAGGTTTTCAGCCAACAATAGCAATATGTTTTTTATCCCAGTGTAACTCTGAAACTGAATGAGTCATACATTTCCTCCTCAAATACACAACTCACTCAGCCAGCACTAGAAGACTGGCCAGTATTGGATGCCTGTTGCATGGGGCAGCTGCCAGCTGTCGCCACAAATCTAAAGCAAAACAAAAAAAGCAAAACGATCCACCATGTGGCTGAGCATACTCGAGTATTACATCACCCGATCACCTGAACAGTTTAAATGGCTTTCTCAACTTTGCGACAGCCGTTGACATTTCATCTCTGAAGCCAGTTAACTGTGTCTCCAGTCTGACATGACATTAGGTTATTATGGTGATCTCACGAGTGGGACTACCTGTTCTGCTACAGTCAGATGGCATTCATCACCCAGTGCCCTGTCACTGGCACCCCTGGCAGTAATAAAGAAGCATGCTTTAGCACTGGCATTTTACAATCTAGACACCAGTAACCTGCTCGCATTTCATATTCGCATAGTTGTTTGATCTTTTGAACTTTGTCCCTTCATCTCTAGCACACACACACACACACACACACATGAACGCACAGGCGCACATTTCTGAATATAGGACGTTTTGATTTACACGTCACTTTTTGCAGAGGTTAAAAAATACATAATTTTATTAATACTGTTAAACATCTCGTATGTCAGATGGCGTGCAGAATATTACAGCACTACTGCTCTGCTCTCTACCCACACTATGATACCATTAATATTAACTGTTTCATGAACTGCTGTCACAATAGCAAAAAAGCCCAACGTGCATGCTTTAACTTTTCCTCTCACTCCCTGCTGCTCACTCGCCTCCTCCCTTTGTCGTCCTTCTTTGTGGCTTAGAGCAGTAAAACGCTCAGCCAACTAAGTTTGCCTCCCATGTGCTAGTTAATCTGGCCTGTCTAGCTTTATCTTCCACCTTTTGCTTCTGGTCCACAAATCAAAGCTTGATCGACTCCAATTTCTATCATCTCCTTTCTCCCCCTCTGCCCTCCCTTCGTGCCCCGCAGTAGGCGCCTCCTTCTCTAAAAAAAAAAAACAAAGTAGGGTGCAGCAGCAGGGAGTCCTTTTGCAGTTCTTCTCTGTGTCTCGTCTCATCAGCCCCACTGCAACGCTTTGTGTTTCTGTCAGCCTGTTCTTTGCTGCTTTAATGTGGCATCCTGCTCTTTGCGGATGTAATTAAATGTACGCTGATAGAGCATTAGTTACTGGTAAAGCTGGATATCCAAGGTCAGGGCTCTTAGTGTTTGACAGCTGTGCAGATAATATAAAGAGTAAACAATTGGCTGCAGACTTTTATAGGATATGCCTCCTCATAAAATTCAGCTGTGGACCCATTGCAACGTTCAAAATCCACATAAATCTAGCAGCACATCAAAAAAAGAAGCCTTTTTTGGTCATCTGCACTCTTTCCTGCACTCAGCTGCTTGAACCCAGCTTTTTGCCATATGTTGATGTGAAGTGCTTGTTAAGAAGTGCTGAAATATGTGGACAGATGTTTTAGACATGTATGCTACATGTGTTCAGGACAGCATGCCGTATGCTCCTGAGTTAGTACTCACACACTCTGTACCTGCGAGATTGGTGGGCACAGGCAGCGACGTCTTTCCTTTGATGAATGAAATCCAAATCTCTCCTCACCTTCGCTTCTTATTTTCACTCTCCTTCACTGTCATTTTGAAGCGATCCCTCTTTTAGGATCTTTTTCTCTAACTTCCCCTCACTTATATCAGCTCCATCCACATCATGTTTTCTGTGATACCCTTGAAAAGAAGAGGTTTCGTTGAGGAGGGGGGGCTTTTTTCTAATTACTCTGTGGTGTGTTTGCATGTTGCACCATCTGTGAAGCTTCTGCTGTTCCCTCAATTAGAATTCTTAGATCAACGAGATTGGAGTTTTACTGCACTGCCAGTGTTTGCTCAGATGGAGTCTGCTGCAAAAGCACCGACTTTCACAGCTTATAATTACAGTAAAACTGTGCTCCTCTCTCAACAGTGGGATATCACTCGCTCTCTGTATATTTCTCTCTAATTATTGTTATTCCTCATGTGGAAATAGTAGTTTTCACCCCCTACTGTATCTGTTACTGCACTGTGCAAAGCTGTAAATTTGGCATAGCAGTTACAAGTCCTCCCACAGTGTCCATAATTTTGGATTTACTGAAACAATATAAGCTGCTTATTTTGGATGATGCACACACAGACGCAGAAACAAACACACGTACACGGGATCTAAGCCTCGTGGAACGCTATGTTTAGAAGTTATCCATGGGTCCTTGAGGGTGCCCATCACCAAAACTGTTTGGGTACTGCTTAAACAAACTGTACACTTAGCCATTTCTGGTTGGTTTAGTTGTGGTGCAAACTGTCAGTCGCACTCTGAAGCAGACTAAACAGTTATAGTCGTGTCTGATTGTTGTCTTCGCAAAGAAAATGTGTTTATATGAAAGCAAAGCAGCGCCTTTTTTCCACACACTGTGTGCTTATACACTACTCTTTAATCAATATTTATCATTAATCTGTGGCTCTCTTCCACAGTGTGTTTTTTCAATCCCCTCACCGCCAACTGGATGCAGCAGATAGCTGCACCTCCCTGAGCCTGGTTCTGCTGAAGGCTTCTTCCTGTCAAAAGGGAGTTTGTCTTTCCCACTGCCATCAAATTTTTGTTCATAGGTCATTTGATTTTTTTCCCCCTGTGGGGCGATCGTGGCTCAAAGAGTTGGCAGTTTGTCTTGTAATCGGAAGGTTGCTGGTTCGAGCCCCGGCTCTGACAGTATCGGTCGTTGTGTCCTTGGGCAAGACACTTCACTCGTTGTGCCTACTACTGGTGGTGGTCAGAGGGCCCGGTGGCGCCAGTGTCCGGCAGCCCCGCCTCTGTCAGCGCGCCCCAGGGCAGCTGTGGCTACAATGTAGCTTGCCATCACCAGTGTGTGAATGTTTGTGTGGATGACTGAAATGTAGAGTGCTTTGGGGTCCTTAGGGACTAGTAAAGCACTATATAAATACAGACCATTTACCAGCTGTATTCTTTTTCTTCTTCTATTTTTGCTTATCCAATTAAGGGTCATGGTAGTCTGGAGCCTGTCCCAGATATCACAGAGAGGCAGGGTGCACCCTGGACAGGTCTCCAGTCTGTTGCAAAGCTAATGCATTCACACATGTCAATTTAGAATAACCAATTAATCTTACAGCAAGTCTTTGGGGGAAGTCAAAGAAAACCCACACAGATATGAAGAGAACCTGCAAACACCACAGATGCCCTGTGGTGGACACAAACCCAGGACATTCTTGTTCTGAGACAACAGTGCTAACAAGGACACTACATGTGTGCTACTCTCTTTAATTTGGTGGCTCCTTCAAAAGTGTAAATCTAGAAGCAAAAAGTGAAAGTCGTTAGTTTTTTTTAAAAAAAAGTTGTTACTAGTCTGTATTCACTGACAGATAGCTACATCGACTGACAATACTGTAGAAACTCTGTTTCTGAAACAACTTTTAAGTTTCAGTTTGCTGTGATAATGTTGTATGACAATCAGTCTATATGATTTGGATTTGTATGAGGTCACAGTGAGCCTTAAAGACAGATTTGTAACTCAAAATCACACTTTCCATTTTAATGATACAATAAGAAAAAGAAAGTCTGCTGCCTTTCTTTAGTTTTCTTTGACTGGACATCAACATTTGAATGTTTGTCTGAGATCTGTTAGATTTCCAAGAGTTTGTGTTCTCAGAAATGGAGTCTTTGAAAGATACTTAAACCTGTCAAGCAGCAGTTGCAAGTTCTCGATTGTGCTGGAAAAGAGCTGAGAATAAATCACAGTCTTCAGAAGCTGGAATCAAATTGGTTCCGATCCCCTTTCTGGTACAATGACAGCTCCACTGTACTCTGTCCATTTAATGAGCTACTTGGGGGCCTGCTGACTTTTATTTACTTGCACTGCTGTGAGTCTAATTGTGATCGTAAATGAGCTAAGCATGAAAAAACATCTCTGCTTCAGGAGAAAGCAAACACGTTGTAGGTAGAAAGTGAAGAATAATGCTGGACAAGTACTCCAAATACAACTGAATATCATGCCTGTTAAACATAATGTGATCTCCAATTTAATTAACTTCAACCTGGCACTAAATTTAGTGCCAAGTTAGCACCTAAGCAATTGCGGTACACTCTTAAATACAGTAGATGTAGTAAAATATAGATTCACGCTTATACAATAATATAAAAATGAAGCGTTTGAGGAAGCACTGGTGAGGAAAACGACAACAGACAGGACCAGGCTTAGGAAGGGGAGCTGTCTCTCTAGGCTGGTTAGGGTGAGGGGGGAGCGAAAAGAGGAGAAAAAACCCCACTGAGAAATAGCAAGAAGAAAGTATCATAATAAACATTTGGCATCCAAATGATTTATAAGCTATGTTAAGTTCAATTGAGGCTGGAATGACACCAACATCATTTTAAGGGGGTGGATTAAGCTTTTCAAAAGGATCAGCCAGTTTTGATGCAGTAGTTAGTAGTCACACACATACACACATAGTTGTCTTTATAGGACCACCATACATTATACAGAGGGTGATGCTGCATCCAGTATCCACAATACATGTATTATTCTGTGCTATCACTACAGAAAGATGGAATCCTCCGTCCTCATTCACACTCACCTCTTCAGTTCATTGCTGCGTCTGCCCAGCTGCTCCTTCTGCAGTCTACTTCTCCCACATACTCCTTCACAAACACCCTGTTATCACTTTGGAGTCAGACTCGGAATGCACATTAGCTGTCCTCCGCTGCATAAATACAAACCATTTGCTGTAGTTTTATTGTCCAGTTTAAGGGGCTGTCTGTAAATGTATGCTTTGGGGGGCTGCATCATGGTAATACAGTCTGAGTGTAGATGGAAGGAAGTGCAGAGTACTGTGAATAGTCCATGGGTAGTGCATACTCACACGATGGACTGTGGGTTCCCCTGTTCCCCTTCTGCTGTTTACTGGCCACGCTGTTGAGAGACTGTAATAACATTATTCTTCTGTACCAAAGTAAACTTGGATACTACTGTGCAATACTGGAAATTTTGGTACCGGTATTGCTGATACCAGTACTGATACAAATATTTTTAGCCATAAAGGCAGCTTTTGTAGGGAAGAGCATGTTTGCAGTTATTTTTTTCATTACCCAGAAGATCATTTATTTAATACGATTGAGTGGGCTACATACTCAACTTAGAGGATAGAAACAAAGTATCGGTCCACTACAACACCAGCGTTGGCATTGACCTCTAATGTTAGACTGTTCCTAAATTCCACATTCGAACAACTATGCAGTTAATGATGCAAAGCATGCATTCAGACAGCCATTGTAACATACATGTAAAGTTCCTTGCTCTCCTCACATAATATACAGGTATGCAAGTTGCTGCCATGTTTATGTGGCATCTTCTCATCCACCCGTCATGTTCTGCTTCACGAAACCAAGATGACAGCATAAAAACATGCTAAAATAAATGCTTCAGAATAGTTCATGAACAAATTGCTAATGTGTATTTCCACATTATTAAAATAGGTGTTTATGTTGCTATGTGGGGATATATAAGGTTTTATAGGTCTGAATTGTTAACCTGATATTAAGGTGCAATGAATCTTAGGCGATGTAGTTTAATGTAGATGTATGGTTAGAAGTATTTTAACTAATTATTTATTCTAGGGAGTAAATAAGTAAAATAAAAGACTGTTTCTGTGTTACCTTTTATGTATTCTGATCCAGCTTCCAGTGATACCTGCATTGAAATGGCTAGCATGCTAACTCTGTTTAGTCTAATAGCTACCTGCTGTAGATGTGGAGCAGGAGGGAACTGCATTAATTACAAGAGAGAAGGCTGATCTTGCTCCACAGGGCTGGAATGCTAATGCCTTATCAGGCCCACTGCATATGACTGCAGTTGGAGAGGGCAGGCAAGGAAATACCTGAGGAGCTGTTCAAGGCTGTTTTCTGAGTGAGTGTGTATGTGTGTGTGTGTTGTAGTGACATTAGAATCAGATGTCGCAGCTGATTCTACACCCAGTTACTTGTGTTGTCGGGAAAATGTAAACAAAAAAAAAAATGTTGGCTGAAATAATCTTTTTTTTTTTTAATCCAAAAAAGATATCTTTGCTGTGGCTTGTTGGTAGGTAGTTAAACTTCTGTCACATATCAGATTACATCAAAATAAATATACCTTTTAGCAACCGATTTTGTATGCTAGTTGGATTAACTTGCTAATAAACTACTGTGTGTGTGTTTTTACCTAAAAACCTCAGTGTGTAGTACAGTCAAGACCTGTGCCACATGAATAGTTTAGCTTGACAAACAATATGTGTTTTGGCCTTTTCTTTAGATTTCTACAAACTTTCGAAATTGACGATTGATGATTTTTAAACAGATGACTGGTCAAAGTCTGCAATTTTCTCAGTCTGTCTCTTGAGTCCATTCCATGTATATACTCTTGACAACACCTAGTATAAGGTAGGACATTACTGCAATATAAAAGTTAATTAAAGATAATAATTGAACCAAGTGCACAATATCTGCTAACAAGCCAGATCGCAATCAGTGTCAGGCTATGGCCCACTGTGACTAACTTCTTTCTCATGCTAATTAAAGCCATCAAGGCACCGTAATTACCAAATTACAATGAATACACAGCAACTCGTATGGGTGACACCGGCACAGAAATATCCAACATGCAAAGCAGTTACCAGGGAATGGTTCCTTCATTCAAATAAACAGAACAAAAGTAAAAAAATAAAATAATATTCTTATCCATTCTTCACGGGCACACCTGTCTGACTGCACTGTTCGAAAGAGGATGTGTAGAATTCTCTAATTATCCTTGCTGCCGTGAGCTTCTTCTTTCTGTTCATCCCTCTCTCACATGCATTGAAGTGTGCAACCTTTTCCCCAGCTGTGTAATCCAGTGTGGCGCTACTCGGTGCTCTCCTGAAGAGCATAAGCAACTCCCAGCCCCACTAATCCATACTGGAGCTCTCAACTCTTTCTATGCACGGCACCCGACACGAATCCTAAGACGAAGGATCATCTATGTGTATTTGCCAGAAGCTCGGCTCATCTCGTTAGCTGCCTTCCTTCCTTAGTGTTCATGTTGCCTGCAGCCATATTGTTCTGCCTCTGCGCGATGGCATATATGTAAGGTGAAAAGTTTCGAGTTAAAAATATGTTCCTGGTTGGTAAGCCACTATGTGGCAGGCATTAGCACTTCCTCTCACCTGCAGCTCGCTGAAGAACCTATCATCAGAGGGTTTCAAGTAATTTTCAGTAATTTGAGTGAAATGGCCTTTCAAATAGAATCAGAGGTGTTACTGTGGATTTGAGATGAAAACAATGACTTTTATGAAGTCTCCAAACAGAGAATAGCCCAAAATGATTAATTAGTAATGATGATCACAAATCTGCAGGCTGTGATGTTCACAAAGTCGTTTTATTGCTTTATTTATGATGTAAGAAAACTCCCGTGTGATGAGTTATTTAATGCCTGTAACTTATGGTTTAATAAAATATGTTCAATTCCATGTTGCTACGCCTTCAGGTTCTGCTATTTGATAAAATAATCATTAACTGCAAATACTGAATTTGAATTCAAGGATGCAAAACCAAATGAGCAATAATCTCGACATCCCTAAGCCTTCCCTTTTCTTCTGATTGCCTGCTATAACCGGGCGACTGCATTTTATCTATAGAGAAGCAGGTGCACAGTGTGTGCCTCGCCAAGAGATGCACATAGGTGCAGGAGTGAGACAGTCGTGTCTGATGTGTGGACCTGAGAGGTCCATCAGCTCACCCCTGGTTGCTTCAAGTTGACCGTTTGCAGTAGGTTCCAGATTCTGCTTTTCAGTGGAGTTACAGGTATTAAGCAGCTGCAGAGGAGAGACCTCTAACATAAAACTGATGAGCCATATCAGGAAGTTGGATTAAGAAGAGAGGTGACAAACAAAGAAAGAGCACTACAGATGTGATGTTTGCTTTGCGAATGATGATGGAGAAGTCCAGGTGAGGTCAGGAGGAGCTTCAATGTGTCTTTTGGATTTAGAAAAAAACATTTAATCCGGGGCAAAGAAGAAACAGTGGTGTTGCATGAGGAAGCCAGGAGTGACAGAGAAGTATGCGAGACTGGTGAAGGACACCTATGAAGACAGCGAGACAGTGGGGAAGTGTGCGGTAGGAGTGACAGATAGGTTTCCAGTCTTGTTTGCAGTGCTGATGTTAAAGTGACAGATGAGGAGTCTGTGGACTGTGATGTTTGCATTGTGATCTGTTGTGAGAGGAGAGAGCAGGTGGAAGAGAGCTTCAAAAGGTGGAGGTATTCTCTGGAGAGAAGACGAATAAGAAGTCGGTAGGAGCAAGAAAGAATACATGTGTGTGAATGAGAGGGACACGGGTCTAAAGTTGAACATACAAAGAGACAGATAAGTTTAAATCCCTGGGGTCAGCCATCCAGAGCAACAGAAGAGAGTGAAGGCAGGGTGAAGTGGGTGGAGCGTCAAGAATGATGTGTGACAGCAGGATAGCAGTGAACAGTGAAGTTTTACAGCACGATACTGAGACTTGTATGATGTAGGAGGTCTCATGTATGACGGCGGCACTGACAAATTAAGTCATGGTGATCTCTGGGACCATCTGGAACTTGAATATTTTATAATCTTCTCCTAAACACTAAAGTCCTGGGAAAATCTGGCATATAGAGCATATATAGAGCATAATGCATTTTTTTAAGTTTGTATTATGGATTTGGGTGGGAATGTAGTCACTCTTCCAAGTTCTACGTTGTTCAAAATCTAGTCTTAGATGGACAGATACATGACGGGGAGTCTATTTCAGCAATCTAGATGAAATAGACTGGGAACAATAGTCGCAACAGTCTGGGAACACAGTTTTGTTCCCAGCCGAATTATCATTGGGTTCAAAGGTTGACCTGGCGTCAGTCTGCTGGCTTTTTACTTCAGTGTTGAGAAGGTTTCTTGTGTGACAGTTGCGCATGATCTGCTTGGGTTGAGGTTTGGCAGGTGGATGGGTGATCTGTGTGTTTTACACACACACACACACACACACACAGACAGGTTTTAGGGGTCACAACAGTCTAAATAATTCACCTCACAGACCTACAGAACAAGGTGTTTCTGACTGGAATGTGGTACCTCTCCTTTCTGGGCTGCTTCAACAGAGAGGCAGGCAGACAGTGAGATGTGTTTCTGTCCAGGCCACTGGACAGTGGCCCTTCATAATTCATGAGAGTTTGATAAGGAACTAAAAGCTTTCCCTTACTTAGACAAAAAGCAGGTGACAGAAAGGTAAAGGGAAAAGGGGCCAGGTGGCTGAGAGGAAAGAGAGTCCATCAGGCGGAGAGATTAAGGTGTATAGAGCGAAGACACCGAAAGGCAGAGAAAAGGTGAGTGTAATTATAAGTGTGGAGGACTGAGTGGAAGAGACGGGGTAAGAAATAGAGACAGAGGTAGGCATAAATAAAGCATGAATGAAAGAGAGGGAGTGAGTGAATTTAAAGTTCCTTTTCTTTTCATTGACCACGCTCGGGTTGCCATTCCCACCACATATCCCGAGATGCTGTGTTGTGCCACAAGAGAATATAGGGAGAAAAATAGTCCACCACTGAGTCATCCTCCACAATAACCTGCATAAAACCTTTGGCCAGAAATGACTCAAGAAGAAACACATTTTCTACAAGAGAAGCATTTCAGAAGGACATATCCATTCGAAAAAGATCTTCTCCAACTGAATTTAAATAGGATGATTACCGTGGACGGCAGGTAGATAGATAGCTCTCAACGCACTTCTGAATAATACAGAAATTGTGACGCCTCCTCCATCCCCCCAGAGCGCTCTGGTTTTTGCAGTTCTTTCTGGGCCTCTGTGTCCTTGGCTCTGCTTCAGTGGCAGTGCGATCATTAGAGCTCTTTGCTCCTGGCAGCCACACAGTGGTCCGAGGATCTGGCTGTTGTCTGAAAATCCCTGGAGGACGAAGCAGCAGCCAATCCCACTGGACTACAGGAGGAGGGGAGGTGTGTGCCACGCTCCTTTTGCAATGATTGGTGCATTGTTTCAAGGTGCTAGCTGCCTGGCAGATTGACTGAGTGGGATGCATTGAAAGAGGGTGATAGGAAGGGTAGAAGGTGAGCAGTGAGGGATTGAGGATAAGAGAAAACACACAGGAAAAAAGCAAGCTGTGGCTGCCTACTGCCCGTTCAGATAAGAATTTTCTTTGCAGTTGTACTTTGGAGTTTTGGGGGACATTTGACGAGATCTGGGTAAATATAAAGGTAATTTTCCACATGTAAATGTCACTTATTTAGAGATTGCATCCATTTTTTTTGCCGTATTTTTTGGACCATAATGCACACCAGATTATAAGGCTCACTGTCGATGAACGGGTCTGTTTTCATACGTAAGGCGCATTAAGCCAAACAAAACAGACAAGTCAAACTTTACTTAACTCATTCTTCTTGGTTCCTCCACTTCAGTACCACTGATTCATTAATGTTGACTTCTCTTGCAGCTGCTCTGTTCCTAAGTTGTTGCAGTATATTAATGACCTCGTATTGTGGATGGATTATCTCAGTTGTTCTCCTGACTCAAGTTTTGTCCATTTACAGCATCCTGCCATGCGATTGCATTTGTCCCCAACCATCGAGTGGGAAAATGTTAGCATTCATCCTCCAGCATTATATCCAACTTCAGTAACCCTACAAAAATTACTGCTGTTTAGTTTTATGTCTTCATTTATGTTGGAAGTGACAGCAGAGCTGTATGATTTCTTTTTTTTTTTAGAAATCTCTCAGTCAGAACATGGTATATCAGTGAGCTAACTCCCGCTAACTTCCTGCTAACTTCTAACTCTGTTAAATTTAATAAATTCTGTTTTCATGGATGCCTGGATGTTAAACGTAAATTTTATTAAAGATGAAAGAATTTAGACAGTTTTTAACTCTTAGTGACGCTGCAGTGTTCGTTTGACTTTGGGACCCGAAGAAAATTAAAGGATTTTAAGTGCGCCTTATTGTGCGGAAAATGCGGGACCGTTTTTGTTGTATTTTTAGGGAAAACGTTTACACCTTGCTATTTATGCAGTTAACCAAGCAGCCACACACTGACAACAAAATGCAGAAACAGGTGACTTTACATATAACTAATTTTAACAACACTGACTGCATCATGATTATTAGACTGGCTTGTTTGAGAATTTCTAAACCAGCTGACTGCCTTCTCTGTTGCAGTCTCTGTGGTTTACTTTGAATATTAATTCAAAATAAAATAAAACTAACAAAAATTTGTAGCAAGTAGCAGTTCTGCTGATAAACTGTCACTGAGTTGTGTGATAAAAATGTGACCTAATTAACTAACTTAACTTTGTTTCTACCACAGAGCATAAAACAACCCATGTAAGCATTCCTGAAATCACATCTAATAAAGCTGACTTAAAACAGCCCAAAAATGTCCACGTTAGGAAGCAAAAACACTCAAATTTCAACCAGGAGACCAGAGTCCAGCTCTCATCTGCAAGCATTTTAGATCTCACTGTTAGGCAGGGAAATCGGGTTCAAAGACTGCACGCTTACCAAAAGCTGAAGGCTGGAAAATGTCTCCCGCTCAGATGAATATCGATCCGTCCTCACGCTGCAGATTTGGCATCAGCAACACTGACTCTGTGGATCCCGTCAGACTTGTGAGGGAGTAATGTTGAATGCTTGCTTGGCACACTTTGGGCCACTTACTACAGGACAGTCATGCTTTAAATACCACAGCCTATATGATCCCACTCGTAGCCATGTGCAAACCTCTATAGCACTAGTTTACCATCTTCCAGCAGGAAGAGCAACAGTTCATGCTCTGACCTGCTTTTTGTCTTTGGGATCACCAAACACTGGGTCAAAACTCATTTTGCACTCAGAGCACAGTTCTCAGTAAGGCTAGCTTAGCAAACTAAGGATGGTAGCGCAGGATGGCAGTGTTTGGACTTTTTAACTTGTTGAAATAGGATTATGATAGCCACAGGCTTTCACCACTGTGACAGCGTGGGCGCTTTGTGTGGAGCTGGTTTGGCTGTAATGCAGAACACCTGGTCAGTGTCTTGCAGGGTCATTTTAATCCTACAGGCCCAAACCAGTTCTTCTATTTATTTACTTTGTTTTACACTTATAACACACAGCACATATATTCCCACACTACCATACATTTCTTTACACTTTATACTAATCTTCACACTTTGGCACATTTTTGTTATATTCTTCAGTAAACATTTGTTAATTTCTTTCTTCTTCCTGTCTTGAGAGCTGTTTTTACATGCTTTCCATGCTTTAATTTTCCTCTGACTATGCAGCAGATATTAGTGGGGATGGGAGAAGGTGACTGTCGGTGAGGTGTGAGCCCTACCTACTGGTGTACTTCTTTTGGTTGTTGTGTATGGTAGTGTGGAGGCACAGTGGAGCATCCGCTTCCTTCTTCACTCACATTGTCCATTTCTTTGTTTTTGGGAGTGGTTGTCAATATTCTGTTCACCTTTACGAGACCAGCAGCTATAACCTCGCTTAATTAAACTTCAGCGTAACTGGAGAGTTGAAACAATGCTTTGGCTTTCGTTGTGTGGAATATGATGGGTGGCGCTTGTTTATCTTTTCCTCCGGCCATTCCTTATCTGGAAACAGCGCGTGTGTCGGTCATGGCTCACTACTCAAACACAGCACACTGGCAAATCTCTCATTAACTGTCAATATTTCAACGCTACCAAATAAAATACAATAAGAGTAATACTGTGAATATGTAGTGGACATCAGTATTAAGTATTATTTTAGAGGCTGTCCAGCCAGATTACAGGGTCAGTTATTCTGTGATTTAAACATTTAATCAGTTAAAACGTTCAGTATCTCTTACGCTTTTCATTATCATGTGTTTACAGCGTTCTTTTGATGGACACAGAGCGTGAGGACAAAGACGAGATCCACCTGACAAAAATGTCACTAAAAAAAAGGCAATGTTTCATCACTACCACTGACTTTTATCTTACGGTTCCAGTCACACAGGATAAGTGACTGATAGGCGACCCCCTGGAAACCACGGTTGTTTTGGTAAGAAAGTCTGTTTGCAGAGATGTCTGCATGTTCCCTGCAAACTATAAGTGACTGCAGCAATCCCTTACTAGTCAACGAATTCACAAGGACAGTGCAGCACACCCTTTGTGTCCAATTTCACCTATATAGCAAGAGTGAAAAACCTCGAGCAACTACTGTTGCTGACAAGTCTCAAGGCCTGTGTGTCTGAGGCCTAAGAGAACTCTTGATCTACACACAGATAGCAAGTTATGGTAATTATAGCAAATGGAATAACTATATAAATTCTATAAACTCTGATGCAGGGGCTTAAATCCTGAGAGAAATAATGCCATGCTCCACTGAGACTAGGATTAAGTTATGCAGCTTGGATTGACAACTAGATAGAGATGCAAGGCTTTATGTAATGGATTAAAAAAAAGTCCATAATGCAGTATTTTAATTCTCTACATGTTGTTTTATGTCCTTATGGGGCAATAGGCTATATGAAAATGACACAGCTATGTGACATGGAGAGCTCTTATTTCCTCATTCCTTAGGACATCTCCTGTCACATCCCATTATGATGCAGCAGCATTGGGAATAGAAGAGGGCCTGACAGACTGAGATGAATTTAGATGTAGCGATCTTGTCTGGGATAAGCTTTAATAGATTACATTTTATGGTGATGTGGCCTGTCCCTTGTCGTGCAATGTGCACTTATCCTTTACACATGCATGGTCTCACACACACAAACCCACGATCCCAAACAAACACGCAGCTGCCCGCTCTCATCAAGACTCTATCTGTCCCTATCGCTCCCTCACTGTCTATTATGCTGCTTCATCTCGGCACCGTTTGGCTCTTGCTCCCCACCTGTGTCTCCTCTCTGATGAGATTTTGAAGCTTCCTGAGTGACGTGTCCATTTGCCTTGACGTTAAGGAATCAGACGGGCTAACGCTAACGACAGCGTAACTGCCTAGATTGAATATGCTGTTGTTCCGATTTGCCCTTGTCTCTCCACTCTATTTTTATCAGGACATCGCCCGGAGCGACTGGGTTGTTAGCAGCTAATGGTGGCAAAGCAACAAAAACCTCAAATTACATTTGGCACTGGGGATTTAATGGTTCAATAAAAATCCGTTTTTCCCACCACTGCCTACCTAGCCACCCACCCAGCCATCCCACTAACTACCATCTCTCTTCAACACTCCGGTGGCCTCTGTCCACACCTCATGTGTGTAAAAGTGCACTCCAATAACACTCTCAATTTTTATTTTTTTTTGGCAGGGCTGCTATCCACACGCTATATGGGTTTTAGAGAAATGACTTAAAATGATGTGACTTTAACTTGTTGGAGCATCGATTTTCAACTTAGGTCCTTTCTATCTTTTACTGTGAAATTATTGATATTGGTGAGTCCCATGCCAAATCCCAATGTGACCTGACCCTCCCCATGCTGGAACCTTGATCAATATTACTCTGATGAATGATTTCATATTAAGTAATTGACTTCACTTTCTCATTGTTTTACTGCACCTGAGTGACCTTGATAAAAAAGAAATGGTCAAATCCCACTTTATCGTGATTTGATATATGTCAGCGCACAACATGAATATGAATCACATTTAAAGAAAAAAGCTGGGCAACAGATTTGGAGGACAAAGGAACTCAGACTATATCTCAGTTGTATCACATGAGCACATTTCCAACTTATTGTTTAAGCATTCATTTTAAATCCTTTTTTGCCTCCTGGGCAAAAATCTAGTGCTTCCTGATCCAGCCAATCATAATTTATTCATTAAAAGCTGTTATCTGATTATCTCCGTTAATCGGCGTTGCGTTCTTGTAAACAGAGCGTGAGGACAAAGACGAGATCCACCTGAACTTGTTTCCAGCTCCTCAGGCCTGCGGCGTGGGAGAGGAGCCAGCAAGATTTGGGCTGTGAGTGAGTGCGGCCATCGATTAAGAATTCATAATGTGAGAAGTAGGGTGGATAGGGCCTGTGTAACAGGGGATGCTAAACAAAACAACCCAAGCCAGTGCCAAACATGGAGCCAAGACTCTCCTTGAGCCCATGAATAATGTAGCAGAGGAAAACATTTAATTCTGCTGTCGCACCACAGCAGTAAACACACGATTAACATAATAACTCACAAACCCCTATACAAACCCCAGAGTGGAAGGTGTGTCCTTAGTGCTAGTGATTACTCTGACACTGCTTTGCAAATGAACTGGTGAAAGAAAACCTTTATATATGATATGAATAAGAGGTTTATTTCTTTTCCTCTTTATTGGCCTTCCTTAAAGACATTCAGTTTACTCTGCTTTGAAAAATCTGTCCTCCAAAAAGTATCTTTGTTCTATTTTTATCCTAATGCCCTCATTTTTATTCAGTCTGGTCCTTCTCATAGATTTCCTTATTCAGTACTTATTTGAATGGGATTTTCAAGGCAGCTCTTCTCACACTCCAACTGCAGGAGTTAGTTTGGTTATCATCACTACGCGGTGGTGTGTCATCCTTGAATTTCCCCTAATTTATATGGGTCAATTAATGGGCAGACCCCATTTAATGGGCTAAAGCTCATTAAATGAGGTTCATATTTGGGGCAGGGCTGAATTCCCTGTCTGGGGTCTATATTTATGTATTAAGAGTTTAGGTTTTGATTTTCTTATTGTGATATGAACTATGTGCAAGGATCAAATCAATCCAAACTTTCTAAATGTAAACGTAGTTTTAAAAAACTATTCTTGGATCCTAAAACTGAAATGATGCTGAGTAAGGCGAGGTTTTCTTGTATCATAAGGTTTCTAATTTCCTTTTTATTTAAAATTTATATTTATATTTACTTTTGTGTGAATCTGTTTGCTCCATCGCTCTGTCACTTTGCTGCTGGATTTCATGAATTTTCCCAATTAAGGATATTTCAATTCTATTATGTGCTAACATCTTAAAGTACCTACAAAATACATGATACAGCCTTTATTTTTAATATGTGTAAGATATGATTTCTGGTTGTTTTAGTGTTGATCACAGTCTCTTCTTTGAATCTATTAATAAGCAAATGTTTTGGATGTCAGAGGTGTTTAGTGTCATACTAGACTGCAGGATTTTGCAGTGTCCATGTCTTATTCCTATTAGACTTTTGTTCGACTTCTAAAATGACAAATTATTCCTGCAGACTTCGGGTGAGAACAAAGAAACCTTTTAGCTGCAGGAGATGAATTTCAGTCAATATCCAAAACACAATCTTGACAGGTGGGAAATTATAGCAAACAACCCATGAGCATCAGCTCTGAAAACAACTGACATGTTTGTTTATAGTGCAACATCGCATAATGCACAACATAACAAAAGCAACATAAATATCAACAAAACAAATTTAAAAATGAACAAAACTAAATAAAGAAAATTAAAGAAAAACTAACAAATTAGGAAAGAAAACCAAAAAACAACTTATGCTAAGCTAACACAGCTAATTTATTTTATAGTGGGGTGAGCTCATTAAACAGCTTCTTTCTTTAGAATTAACTGAAGCTTCTTTTGTCATGTAAGAAATTTTCTTGATGTCTGCATCTTTCAGAAATATGATTACATATCATCACAGAAAGATAAAGTTTGCCTCCCTTCAGCACCCAGAGTACGTTTTTTTTTCTATGTATGCTTAATCTTTTTTTTTCCATTTACAGTATAATTCTCTCTCTTCTATGGATTAATGTGCTTATAAGTCACAACATTACACCATTCTGAGCCAGTGACAAGTCAGACTGACAAGACTCACCAGTAATCATTACAATCTTTGACAAAAAGTTTATTTTTAGTCAAGACTTTGTTGCCTCCTGCTATTTGTTGAAGTCTTTCTTCTCAGTTTAAAAAGTACCAGACAGCAACATTGCAACTCAGCCACTCCTGGTGCTACTGGCTCCTTTATTTTATTATTCACTGATTGTTTGGCTGTCTCATTGAGTGTAGGAAGAGGCTTTTGTAATCTCTCTACATGCTATTGTGGAAGTACTGTGGCTCATTCTGTGAAGTTTATATGTATGGAAGATTAAGTGCCAGGAAAAAGTAAAAAAGTGAAATTGGTCCATGTCTAAATGAGAGAATGCTACCATTTTGACATGAAATTAGTAAGCTGTGGAGCTGTTAAAAATGTAGCTTTCTTTGCAGCAAGTTAATGCTGTTCTGATAAGGTGTTAGCAGAAATGATAGGTAGGGAGAAAACACTTCAAATCTATCTGGGACTAGCTCATTGCCATAATCTAACATGAAGTGTTGACTGGCTATTGCTGGAAAACTTCTAATTTTTTAAACCATTAAAAGGTGCGATTATGAAATCCTTATATCACTGGAAAAATGTCACCTGATCTCAGATGACTTTCTGAGCCTCCTCAGGAGCCTCTGGCTTGTATGCATGGCGAATCACCTTACCTAGTTTTGCACTGACAAGAATCTCATTGATTGACAGCGCCTGTTTATGCTGAACTGTTTGGGGCATTTATCTGGATCCTGCAGCCCCAGGAGTGTACTTTGGCCTGGATTGGCAGCTTTGGAAGCAGCTTTAGTTGTAAATGAGAAAGCAGATGTGATACATTGTGGCCTTGAGGAAAGAGATGGATGGCAGAGTGTGTTAGGTTAAGTCTTGCAGATAGAAACCTAGGCTGGAGCCTCCCATGGGGAGCCAACAAAGGTCGATTGTGTTTGGGATGACATGACAAGTCAGTTGTGTGTAATCCTGTATACTCCTCTTTCTTTCCCCGGCCCTGGGACTGAGGACTACATGGAAGGTTAGTTTGTTGTTTAGCTGTGGAGCTATGGAATAGCTGTAGTTAATGCTACATCAGGTCAGTATTACGATAACAGTAAATCATTTTGTGGATTATTTTTATTTTTACAATAAAAATACATTATATTGATATAAACTATGTAGATGTAAGGAAGAAGCCTACTTCTAAAACATGAGTATGTCTCTTGAGACTGCATGCGTGTCTATACGTGTCATTTTTAAATGTATATTTTAGTCATTTAACTAACAGTGTCTTATTTTACTTTATTTTAGATATTTTACATAGTAAAAATATGTAAAATACATACAGGTATTTAAGTTTTCTCTGAGGTTTCATATTGGTTCTGTGGTTAAATGGATTTTGAGATCTTAACCTGAAAATATTGGCCAGGTGGAATTAGATTTGATCGCCCAGTGCTTTATGCATTGTGCGGATGAATGGCAGTTTAATGGAGTAAAAATGGGACAAACCGCAGGTGCCACAGCACCTGACAATATGCACACGCACATGACCGCGCACTCTGCATGCACCAAAGCATATCGCACGCATTGCCACACATTGGATTCATTTCTCACATCACATGCTGCTGTCTGTCCATCTTCTTCCTGACTCTCACTACTTAATCCTGGATGTGAGGTGAGAGGGTACCTGAGGTGCTTTAGCTGAGTGAAAATTACATTTACACTGACATGGAAAGGCAGGTCCATCCCTGGAGTGGAACTAACGTCTGGCTGTTGCTAGCCACCGTCGAGCATCCACTCTGATACAGAGCTCCCTGGAGGGTGCAGGTTTGCAGCTCACTTTTTTCAGGAGCTTGGTGGAGGGAGGTGTCACAGTCACCGCCATCATCTCAGTCAGCTGTTTTTTTCCCCCCTCTTTCCTCTATCATTTCCCTAGCAGCCTTCCTATACTGAGTGGATGAGAAAGAACCAGTGTAACATGTGCACATCTTGCCCTGTGTCTGATGAAACTAAACTGTTCGTTGACTCTGATTCTAATTCACGTATATTAGGATTAAGAGTCTAGCTGTGCACTCACATTGATTTGGATTATTACGCGTTAGGGAAAGGCAAAAATGACACACATTGTAAAATTGCACAATAACTCAAAAAATCCAAGAACAACTTAAAACAAACAGAACTTTATATTTAAAAAGATGTAAACAATTTGGAGGATCTGGATTAACTTTGCATTGAACACAATTTAGAGAAGAAATTAATTCGATGACTGTTTTACAGAGTATCACCACCTTGAGAGAACAGGATCTTAGTAATATTTTTTAAAGAAAAAAAAAACACATTGAAATATTTGCTATTGTTTCTTTAAAAAAAAAAAAAGGGAAAATGCAAAAGATAAAAGTGATGAACAGCTACTAATGGGTTTTATATGAAGCTTTGCAAACTAAAGCACCCAATTTGAATAATGCTCGACTTATTTGAAAAGCAACAAAAATAAATAAATAAAAATTGTGATCTTGGAAACAATCTATGTAAGTGTCCTGCATATTTTTTTCAGTTGCTGCTGAAAAGTACGAATTGTTTTTTCCACCCTTCAAGGACATGAAAATGAGTTCTTAAAGTAATGCGACTTGAAGGGAGGAGCATTAAGCAGAAAGTCAAATTGCTTTTTAAATGAATTTCAGGGTAAAGAAAGGAGTAGATCTTTGCGTCCTCTTCAACACTGCCACAATGGTCAATTCTCTCTGTGTAATGACACCTTGATGATAGCACTAACCTCTTCTGAAGAGACCAATGGAGACAGGCTTCCTGAAAAGTGACCAATTAGCTTCAACCCCTGAGATCCATGGTAGCTGGGGGCATGTGGCAGGCTCCTTAGTCTGATGGAGTCAAACATGGCCAGCGGTGGTGACCCAGAGGTTCAAGGTTCACAGACATATAGCTAGATAGTGTCTTTCTCATGACAGATGGAACAGCACTGAACTTGTTGGCCCCCCTCCACCATTACCACAGCTGATCCCACTTCAGCTTGGCACTGCAAAGTAGAGGCAGGAGTTGTGCCTCTTCACAGAAATGCCACACTGTACATCCGTGCATGCATACATTACGTTGTTTACTGTTGGTCCTGCAGGGTTCAAGGACCTCTCCCAAGAAATTGCTCTCAAAAATATCCTTCCTGACTTTTGTAAGACAGACGTTTCACTTGTAATGAATGTTAGAACTTGATCTCATTAAATGGGTATGCAGATATACAAAATAGTGCCCTATATACTGCCTTCCTGTCACGGTCTATGGAGGCAAACCGCATGTAGTGAGAGATGGACCCAGGTGCAGATACAAAGGAAGGAACTCAAAGCAAGCCTTTTTTTTTGGGTAAGGGGGGGGCAGTAAACAGTAAAGCAAAAGCTAACCAAACATAAACTTTGGCAGTGACCAAGCTAAGAAGCTAAACTGGGAAGCAACTAAAGACTCAGACTGTGATTATGAACTATCACT